>JAMXBB010000007.1:105957988-106038059 GCA_024138015.1 Lumnitzera littorea | reverse complement strand
GGCGACTAGCTTTGTCTGTTTTTCCACCAAGAAATATAATGAAATTTTTTATAATATTATATCTGATTTTTCTTATAATTGAAGCCTATATGACAGGTATATGATCTCCTAGTCATATATCATAAATTTCATATATGCAAATTATATATACATTCTTATAGGTTATAATATGTCATTTAAATCTTTTGCATTTATACTTTTCTAAATCAAGTAAGTTCGTACATCAGTATCCCTTATCATAGAATTATTATAAGTTTAACATCACAAATATAAAGGATTTAAATAACTCGCTTGAATAAAAATAAATGTGAAGGATTTAATTGAATTTTAATATAAATATAATAGAGTTATAATATACTTATGGAAAATAGCTTTATATTAGGTGCAATTGATCAATTACCATGTGGCAATGGAAGAATGGCAATATCTAAATGGTGAATAACTTGAGAAGTACTAATTGGGCTTCCATTAGCTAGATTGGATTTGAAGTGATTCAAAGCAAATTACTTCTTTCGTTATTAGTTCATATTTGTAGTGCACGCTTCAATATCTCTTCAAGATACTTTATTTTCTAGTATTATGCCTTCTTGCACCACGAAATGGTATTTTTCCTAATTTAACATTAGATTTATTTCTTCACATTTAGCTAGTACTTTTTACGAATTCATAAGGTATTAATAAAAAAAATTCTTGAAAACCAAAATATTATTTATAAACACTTTCTTAATATCTTTAATGATATCTACAATAATTACCATCATGTACCAAATTATATGTACATTCTTATATAATATTACATATGCAAAGGTGTCTTAGAGATATGCAAATGTTGTCTTCTTTTAGCCTTATGGGGTAATCGGGATCTAAGAATAATTGGGAAGGTCATTTAAAAAGCAATAACACATATGATCTCACAGGTGTTCCATCATTTAATCAACAAATAGTAGGGGGAATGATCTTTCCTTGTAGCGTTATTAAATTTCCTATAGTTTATGTAAACTCTCTACACCGTAATTGCCTACATACGAATTAACCCATTTTTTTCATTTGGAACTATCGTCATTCCTCCTTTCTTCGGTATAACCTGTAAAAGGCTAAACTATGAATTGTTAGAAATTGGATAAATCGGATAAATCATACCTGTGTCGAGAAGCTTTATTACTTTGGCTTGAACCACTTCTTTCTTGTTTAGGTTCAATTGCCTTTATGGTTGCACACTGGTTTATGTCCTTCCAAAAGTATTTTATGGGTATAAAAGGATGCATTAATTCCCTTCATGTATGAAATCTTGTTAATTCCCTTGATGTATGAAATCTTCCAAGCAATTGTTCTTTTATGCTTTTTAACCATGTTTGAAAGCTTTTTTCTCTATTCTGCATTCAACTCAAAAAAGACTATCGTAGGAAGTCTTGCACCCTCTTTTAGGAAGGCATATTCTAGATAATTTTACAATTGTTTTAGTTCTAGAATAGGAGGTTCTTCAATAGAAGGCTTAAGCTTTGCCTCTTTTATGTGCTCTATCCTTTCAAACCTATTCCTTTCAATGGTTGGAGGGTTAGTTTCTAGTGTGTTGTTACTTCAACAAAAGTAAGATCGCTTGCCAAATCTTCTTGTTCTCTCTATTTCAAACAATAATCTAAAGGGTCCTTCGTTAGTAATTCCTACAAAAACATTAGCTATGGAGGTATCGGCAATATCAAGGTGAAAACATGTATCATCTTGTTCCCATGCACTTTTTCATTACCTCTTTTATTCTAAACACCATTTCTTCTTCTCATATCGTTAAGATGAGCGTTGCCATCATTAACATCAATAATGGCTCTATCTATAGCTAAAAATGGTCTTCCTAAGATGAGTGGTACTTCAATGTCCTCGTCTATACCTAAAATTATAAAGTTTGTAGGAAAAATAAATTTATCTACCTTAAACAACACATCTTCAATTATACTTTTAGGGTATGTCTTGGATTTATTAGCTAATTGCAAACTCATTTTAGTTGATTTAGGTTCTCCTAAGTTTAGCTTCTTAAAGAAGTTATATGACATTAAGTTTATGCTAGCTCTTATATCAGCTAAGACTCACTTAATAGATAAATTATCAATTAAATAAGGAATAGTAAAACTTTCTGGATTTTTCAATTTTGTTAGCAGCGTGTTCGGGAGTATTGTTGAACATTCTTGACTTAAAGTTACTGTAGAGAGTTCCTCTAGCTTCTTTTTAATTTGTTGCATAGCAACTCCTTTAAAAATTTTGCATACTTAGGCAGTTACGACAAAGGTTTCAATGAAAGGTAAATTAATATGCAATCGTTTGAAAAGGTCTAAAAAATTACCGTATTGTTCGTCTATGTGCTCCTTCTTAAGTTGTTGAGGGTAAGGTATTGGCTGTGTATGTTCTTTTGCTTTCTGAGGCTCCAACTTCTCCCTTGCAATTTCTAGAGTCTCTTCAACTTTGTTTTCCTGATCTTCCATCACTAACTCTTGGTTGACTTGTTTTTTATCGTTTTGTTTTCTTTCCTATAAATCTTTATCACTCCTAAGAGTTATAGCTTCTGCTTGTGCTTAAGAAGGTGGTTCTTTTTGCCTTTTAATAGTAATTTTTGCAAGTTGTTCGATTTTTCTTTCAATGCTTGTCAATTTGGCTTCACTATTTTCTACATACTTGGTTAGAATGTCTTCCAACTTTGACTTTTCTTCTTCTAAACGTGGGAAGCTCCAACGTCCTTAGGGATAATTCATATACTTCGATTGAGTTCCATATGGATATTCTCCCCAAAAGTTCAACCAATCCTCACATCATTCTTCACGATTGTTATAAAGTACACATTGAAATCCCTTAATTGATTTACACAATAATTAGTTTGCTCGAGCTACTGAAATCCTTATTCCTCCTCTTAGCTATTTCTTTCTAAATCCTCTCTACAAAGTGCTATTGATGCATCACTCATCTAAGGTCACATGTAACATGAGATCTCGTGCGGCTTCCATGTGACAACCTTGTTTAGAACCTTACCTCTACAAAATCCAAAAGAAATTCCTTTGCAATGATGAAGTCACACCTTGGTCTCTTAAGGAGAGAAAAAGAGTTATCCCCTTAAGGCATTAATTTTTGGCAACCATTTATAAATTATTGCTTCTATCAATAAAGTATGCAATCATTACAAAGGACTTATTAGTAGTTGCCCAAAAAAAAAAAAATTAAATACATAACAAATTTAATTTTTATATGCTATCATCTATTTAACAGTTGCTTGTATGAGGATCTTTTAAATAATAATTACCTAAACCAATTTAATCCTCTTTTGCACGACGGCTTTGTATTAAAACTCAAATGTGAATATTTGAACAAGTAATTATGAAACTAACTAATTTTATAACAATAATTATGTAGTTCAAACGATATTATGATAGATTGCATAATAAAATTTAAACTAATAACAAAAGAACCTAACTAATTTTATGACAATAATTATGTAGTTCAAACGATATTATGAAAGATTGCATAATAAAATTCAAACTAATAACAAAAGATATGAAAATTCTTAAACTTTAATTATGTGCGTTACATATCCATCTTCGTGATATTAATTATGCTTGAAGCGATTTCAAGATGATTTCTTTATAAATAAATAAATAAATATAGATATACATATCAACTAATTTGAAGAGATTTTCTCATTTACAAATATATGATTACTTTCCAATTATAATGCTTTCAGAGGGTGATAAATTCTTCACAGGCAATTCAGATAAATATCTTTGTTCGTTATTTGTTTTGTAATTTATAATTTGTACTTCATCTAATATTTTGATATTTTATTGTGTTTTACAACTATTTTGTCTATTATGCGATCATAGCATATGATATTTTAAATAAACCATTGGGAGAAATACGAATTTAGGACTTAACCTTTATCACATTTTCTACTTAAGTCCTAAACATTTCATTTTTTCTATTTAAGTCCTCTACGTTTATAAGCAATGTCAATCAAAGGCTTCCGTTAGGTCCGTTAGTTTTTCCATCCGAATTAAATGATGTAGCATTTTTCAATTAAAATTTGAGCCACGTGGTGCATAATTAGTATCCTCATCAACAAACTATTTGGATTGTATTTGACCCGATCAGAAATTTGAACTTGACACTTATAAGTTATAGCAGAGTACTTTTCCCTTAGAATGAAATACACCTTCGAAAAATCCAATACCCTCTAACCCTTTTGGACAATCCTGAACCCTATTAGAAATATGTCTTCTCACCAAAACTCTTGAAAGATTTAATGCATTTTTAAGAGAAAATAATCATCCAACTTATGAATTAAAATAGGGATTGCTTCGATTTTGGTAGCAAACCTATACAACTAGTTCTTCTTTAATGATTCAACACTTTATCCAACAAAGATGCAACCTACGCACAAATTATAGGAGTCTACGATTAAGGTTTCCAACAATTGTAACTGCAATTGGGGCTAGGTTTAGTGTTAGGGTCTTTTGGGTTAGGGCTTCTTCGTCGTTGCGATTATGGTTAGCTTCAAGATTTTCTCAAGCACAAAATTTGTTAGGTTTTCTCCAACTGGATGAGGATTAAGGTGGGGAATAGGTTTTCATCAAGTTAAGATTGCACTCCCTACTAGTGATTTTATTGGGGTTAGGTTTTAGTCCCTATCGAGTCTTTACTTGGCTTTCAATCATATTTTATCTATTATTAATTTTTTTTTTTTTTTTGCATTTTATGGTGAATCAAGTTTACCTGTTATTATTGTTGGGTTCAAATTTTTGATTGGGTCAAATATGATCCAAATAGTTTGTTGACACGGCTGCTAATTATGCATCACGTGGCACAAATTTAAATTAAAACACGCTATGTCATTTAATTCAGATAGAAAAATTAACGGACCTAACGAAAGTCCTTAATTGACATTGCTTACAAACGTAGATTTAAATAGAAAAAACTAAATATTTAGAACTCAAATAGAAAAGGTGGTACGGATTAAGTCTTAAATTTGTATTTCTTCCTAAATTATTTAGCCACTAACCGGAGAATTTCAAGAAGTGCAATCTCTATATATTTTGATATTCTATTGCGTTTTACTAAAATAAAAAATAAAAACTATTAAGACAATAATTAATGAATGGTTTATGAAATAAAATTTTGTGTTGGGATAATAATGTGTTCTCATACACATTTGTTTTGATCTAAAATCTTGGTCGCATCTAGTCTAACATTCGATTTCCCTTCCTTAACTCGCAATATAGGAAATGGTATGAAAAAGTAAGATATCAACTTCGCCATATATATTGTTAATGATCAAAACAGGTGTAAATAACTAAAAAGATATATTTAGGTAAGAAAAAAATCGATCATTTTCTTTCAGTTTTAGGGTAATCGTTTGGATAATTACAAATTCAAAAAAAAAAAAAAAATTATCCCAATAATTTTAATATAGGTAGAAGTTCAAGTTTTAACCACTAAAAAATTTCCAATTCCATGGATTTATACAATTTGAAATATTTAATTGACTCATAAATATTTGTAACATGTGGAAATATCTATAGTATAATCTAGTTTGTGTCTTTTAAGAATTAAAGGAGATTATATCGTTCTATAAAATGATAATTTTCAAATTAAGATCACTTTAGTTATTCTTGTGGCATGTTATTATAATGGTTTATTGCATTATAAATTATTATAGTATTCGAAATTATAAAATCAACTTCTAACAAATATATATATAAGTATTATATGATATTATTATTATTATATAAGAGGGTAGACATTTATGGATATCCCAAAGTATGTAACGTATACATTTGAGAAGATCCGGTGCATTGACTCTGGCCTTTGTCTGTACTGCAAAAGTTCCCATTTTTCTGGACAACCCTTGAATTTGCGCCCCTTTATCCAATTCATAATTTCTAAAATGCAAAGAGATAAGAAGGAATCTGATATTATCGGATACATACCTTGTGAGGAAAAAAAAAAAACAACTATTAATACCTACTCTTTATAATAACATTAGTCATCCAGATTACACCTGTTCAGGATTATATTCAAGAAACTGCTCAGCATAGTTTAGTATACGTTTTCCAAACTCACTTGCACTAACATACTTAGATCAATGGAAGTTGTTGTCGCCATTGTAGGAGCTGGTCCATCAGGCCTAGCAACCGCAGCATGCTTGAACCGCCTCTCAATTCAAAACATTGTATTGGAAAGAGAGGATTGCTGTGCATCCTTATGGAGAAAAAGAACATATGATCGCATCAAACTTCACTCAGCAAAACAATTTTCCCAACTTCCCCACATGTCCTATCCATCCAATGCACCAACATACATTTCTAAGGAGGCTTTTCTTCGCTACTTAGATGAATATGCAAGCTACCTTCATGTATGTCCGCGGTATCTCCGTTCCGTGGAGGGTGCTTTTTACGATGAAGAGATTGAGAAGTGGCACATCGATGTGAGAAATTTAGCTTCTAATATGTACGAAAGGTACCTTGCTAAGTACCTGGTCATCGCAACCGGAGAAAACAGTGAAGGGGTTATTCCCGAAATAGAGGGCTTGGACAGTTTTAGTGGAGAGGTTATACACTCGAGCAAATATGAAAACGGTGGAAGATTTCTTGGTAAGAAGGTTTTGGTTGTTGGCTGTGGGAATTCAGGGATGGAAATTGCTCATGACTTGCACAACTATGGTGCCAAGACTTCAATATGCGTGCGTAGCTCGGTAAAGAAATTAACATGCAACTCTACACTCTTAATATCTACGGAAAGTACACGACTTTATGTGTAGAATAAAATAGGCTTATTGAAAGCAGAGGTGTGCTTTTATTTATTTATTTATTTTTCTTATTCTTGTGTATTTTATTTTTATATTCCATACATACCTGTGTTTAGTTTGAGAACTGCATTGAGTAAGATATACATATATATATATGTATAAACAAAATATAGATATATGAAATTGAAAATAGTGACAACACGTGTTTTCTATTATTATTATTAGTAATTACCCAACAAGTATTGCTATCATTCATGGTTTTGTGTCTAAAATGAAAATCCCACTATTTTGCATGAGAGAATGAAATATGATAGGAATAAGAATTTAATTTTTTTTAGAAATAGAATAGAGAACTATAAGTTATTAATTTATTTGATTGCCCTGAAAATGATATTTATAATAGATAAGGAATATATAAGGAAAACTAATATACTCATTAATGAGATAGAGTTCATTACTTATGTTGTCATGTATCTAAATATAATTGGTAATTGCACATTATATGTACTAAACATGTAGTATGTATTACCTATTGAATCATTTTTCCATGCATCGAGTACGAAAACATACGAGCGAAAACCAATGGATACCTACTCTTTTAGCTCTAAAGTGAAATTACAATTCCTTATTTGGCAATGGTAAGAGTTTCTCAAAATGGCTACTTTATAAACCAAATGTTATCTTTTTTAACAATAGAATGACTGTTTTATTTTATCACCTTTTTAAAGCTATCCAAACGTGTTTGCCAAGAGTTAGTTAAACCTTTTATATTATTATCAACTTTTGAATTTCACACGGGCATCTTACTTGAATTGGTTCCTATATTGATGACCAGGTACATGTTCTTAGTAAAGAGCTAGTCTATTTTGGCATGATCATGCTAAAGTCTCTTCCGGTATGGATTGTGGATGGAATTGTGAGCTTCTTTGCCAGAGTAAAATTTGGAAACTTGTCTAAGTATGGGCTTCCAAGTCCAAAAGGAGGTCCGTTTCTGCTAAAATCTAGAACGGGACGGCCTCCAACCATCGATGTCGGAACCATCGCCAATATCAAGAAGGGGGAGATTAGAGTACGTCAATTGTAATTTCATTTCTAGGAATTATTGTACTAATACACTAAATTTTTGAAATGACGTCCCCTAGTTACTCGTATATTATCGACTAAAAGTGGTGCTGTTCAGGTGCATCCTACGATAAATCATGTAAAGGAGCGGGAAGTTACATTCCTAAACGGGAAAACAGAAAATTTTGATGCAATAATATTTGCTACTGGTTACAAAAGTACAATCAGAAATTGGTTAAAGGTACCCATTGGAATGTTTACATTTAATGGAAATATCTTGACCAATTTTCACCTACATATGATTTTGTATGCTTCCAAGTACCATATAAAACATACACTTCAAGGAAAACCATATTCTAGTACTGAAGTTTCTTTGAATGCATGTGCAGGGAGGAGATGATCTTATCAATCAAGAGGGACAGCCCACGAATAAGTTTCCCATTCATTGGAAGGGGAAAAAAGGTCTTTATTGTGCTGGATTAGCTGCTAGAGGAATATATGGTATAGCACAAGATGCACAAAATATAGCCAACGATATTTGCTTTGCAATTGCAATGAATGAAAAAACAGAACAACATGGATTTCGTTCATAAGATTCTAGGGTATGCAGCATTGAACAAATAGGTGTTGTGGGGTTAAATTTAGACTTTTTGAATTTCGTAAATTGTTTATTCAGAAATTAGAATATTATCAAGAAATAAAATATATGGAAAATAGGATAAAGGTCGTGTGTTGGCACATATACCGAGTATATGGTAGAAATTTCTAAATCTTCCTTATATATGTCGTAGGGAGGATAGTTTTACATATACTTTGTACTGCTTATTTACAATCAATGAAAAAAAATACCAAAATGATTAGTCCCCAATTAGGTTGCATCCAAACCTTATGGCTGTTGTACTCGGCATCTTACTTGCTCTATATTCGAAGCATTCTAATTTCCTTGTTCACTTGCATTTCACCTACCCTATCACACTCATAATCAATTATTCAATTCCATTCATGTTACCCACCATATTTACATAAAAAATATTACAAAAATAATGGAAACTACAAATGCAACAATTAATTTACAAATCAAAAATTCTATAGCACACCATTTGGTATTAGTGCTTCCTTACCTACTTCCATGGAAGTTACTAATTCTATGTTTGAAGAATCGAAGGTCATTCACCAGATCGTAGACGAATAATGGGAAGAATAGAAAAAGGAGATTAAGAAAAATAGTAGGAGTCAACTATAGATATATTGAAGGCGATGATGGAGAAACAATAAGAACAAATGATAAAAGAAAACGAAGAATTAATTGAGCAATTGCAAGTAGTGCATCTAGATTTGGTCATCATGAGAGATTAATCATGCACAAAGAAAGATTATAGCAGCTTCAAAATGAATTGCGACAAAAATATACTAAAATACAAGAGCACAATATTAATTTTACTTTTCACCCACTATGATCTACACTTACACTTCGTACTGACTCACATCCACCCACTACAATTGCTATTAACTCAAACATCACCTTAGAAACAATCAAAACTTACCTTGTCTCCAAATCCATTTTGCCATCAACATAAAATCCCACTACTTATCTAAAACCCAAACTAGTCCTTCACCTTTACACTTCTACGAACCCATTTTCACACATTCAATCTATACACATAAACCCCAATATATAGAATACACCCATGCTAGAAGAACCATCCACTAATAATCGAAAGTCTTTGTTTTTGAGACTTAAACCAAATAAAGGCTATTCCAACTCGACAAAATAGAAATTTGAAGCAGCTAAACCATGTTGAGATGGAGAAAAAAAGAAAGAAAGAAAATGTGTTTTTAGTGCAATGACATTTTCGGGCCAGTTCATTGGTATGAGCAAAAAAGGCTAGACATGTTTATTCTTGATGTTGATGGAAATTTACCTTTGACTAAAGCTTTGCCTGTTGTTGATGTGAAGCTAATGAAAAACTTGATTTGAATCCTTTATTGGATGTGCACGGAGGAATCGAGAAACTCAATATAGAGTTGAATCCACGTGGAGTTGATATTTATAATAAGACCTGTGAAAGATACAATTGTTATAAGGATTATTAGCACTAACATGGGAAAATAATGCATTCGAGTGAAAAGGATTGCAGTCTAAAGAGGAATTACCATAGCATTACAATAAACCTCCATGGTTCCAAAGCCTTTGGTCATCTCCATGTTCCATTAGGTCAGGTTGTTTACTGCTAATAACTTTAATTTAACATACATTTTCTACGGTCATTTAGTGCTATTTTAGATTGTAATCAAGTTAATTTTGAGCATAATCCGTTTAAATTTCATTTTCAAGGACTTTTGAGGCACATTATGAAGTTCTGAAGATTTTTATCTATTTTTGGAGTAATTTGGAGTAAAAGCATTAATCGTAGGATGAAGTGAAGAAAGCTTATATAAGAATCAAGTAAGAAAAGAAGTCTTGGAAGGACTACCGCTAGGGTCTACTGTCATGGTTCCCAACTGTATTCCTCGCGTCAAGTTAATTTCTTCAAATTTTGAGATTTCATGTGAAGAATAAGTATACGCCGAAACGCTATAGCTGTGTTCCTAAGGTGTGGTAACCATCTGACAGGTGAATCTCTTATTTTTGAAGCAAATATTCTAATTGGGGGACATGTAATATTCAACGTATCTTTTATACTGTCAAGTCCCTCCTTGTAAACCTAGCTCACATCCTTATAAATAGATCCTTAGGCTAATGTTTTCAAAGAAAGCTCTCTAAGATAGAATTATATCTTAGGATTATTATTGGAGGTCTCTCACTTTATTTTCTTTCTTCTTTTGTTATGTTTTCTGTTAACTATTCTTAGTAAATATTGTTGAAATCTAGCTCACTCTTGCAACACTACTCTTTCTTTCTATGATATTATTTTCTAATGATTTAATTACACTAGTACATTATCTTCCTTTTGGTATTTACCGCGATTACTAATAGGATATTTGAGTTTACTGTAGAGTTGCAAAGCCTGCAGTAAATAGACAAGCGTAATTAGAAAAGTTTCAATACGCTAAGAAATTAGGTATTGGATCTCTCCGGAATAGAGAAACCTAATAGCGGGATCCATGTACTTTATGCGATCTTGAGATGCTCTATTCAACATCGATGCAGATAGAGAGGGTCTTAAGGTTAGGAATTAGTCAGAGACGAGAGTGTAGTTAATTTAGAATCGATTTATGTAAGAATAGCATTAGGAATCTCCATGATCCAGAGAATGATTGAAATTGAAAGGTTGCATGGAACTAGAAAGTAAATAATAGAAATTCACTAAGGATAATGCTCTTTTTACTTTAATTAATTCATGTTTATTTATGCTGCTTGTTAATTAGTTTAGTTTATTTAGTATTGTTATTATTTTCATTTATTTTTATCTTTCCGATGTTATCACGTCTTATTCATATTTCCTAATTAATCACAATCACCTTTATATCGATAAGTTAGGTAATTGGATGTTTTAGGAAATTGCTAGTAATCAGGTTCTCACACACTAGTTTCTTGTGGGAACGATACCCGAACTCACATCTATTTTAATTATACTATAACTTAAACAGGTATACTTGCCTACCGACGATCAACTGCAGCATCTACAAATTTAACATTGTTGAGACAATGGGAATGCAACCAAAATTCATAGACAACGAATTACGTGGATTGATACAAAGGTACAAACGGAAAAGATTTAAAAAGCATGTGCACTTGATTGATGAGGAAGAGATTGAGAAGTATGCTAAAGATAAGAATGTGATTGGAGTAGTTGCTTGGTTGTAAGTTATTGAAAAGAGTGTTATGAGTTCCAGTTATCTAAGAAATAATCCAACAAAGAGTGCCTTAGGGTTATTATATGCAATAATGAATAATGGAACAAATGCATATGAACCTCACAATGCTATGTGTCATGCTCCAAGGTATGTAAGTCATTTCATGGCAACTATGGAATTTATTGAAAAGGGTAAAGGACCTTACCAAGATATTTACTACGATGTGTTTCCAATTAGCTGCTCCATGGTGTTTAAGATGA
Organism: Lumnitzera littorea; assembly: GCA_024138015.1. Lineage (NCBI taxonomy): Eukaryota > Viridiplantae > Streptophyta > Magnoliopsida > Myrtales > Combretaceae > Lumnitzera > Lumnitzera littorea. The sequence goes on along the minus strand of JAMXBB010000007.1, from coordinate 106,026,161 downwards.
TTTATACTTCTTACGATAAGCACCTGAAGATAGGTAATAAATTGCTAATGAAAGCTCGTGAGGAAATGAAAGAAGAGTTAGAGTTTGAGAACAAAATACTACATGGATGGAACACATACTCAACCATCAAAGAGAGTTCAATAGTTACCAAAGTGGCCTTTTCAAACAACTCGAGTGCTTACCTATACACTAAACAAGGTTCAGTGATCAAATCGGGTTGTTGGAAAAAACCACAATCTATGACAAGTTAAGGAATGATGGTAACCATATTAAGCATATGAAACCGAAAAATTTAGCAATTTAGTCCTCGTATGCCTCTAATTCCTTATTGGAGCATTTCTTCGAACACATGGTGATGCTAACCTATGTTCACCACCAAGTCAACAGGGTAGTCATCTATAAGTTTTTAGGCACAGTTATAACCAATGCCATTTCAATATGCTTCATCATGGCCATTAATGTCGTCTTTCCAACCAATCGCAACACAAAGGTGAGCGTAGAAGAAGGGAAACCAAGCATGTACCGTCGGCCGTTGATCGACATTTTAAGGCTTGCAGAAGATGCTATTATGGTATTTTATGGTGTTGTAGTTTTGAAAAACATCACTTAAGATAAAAGAAAGGTGAGGTGCGTCTTCTATGTAGTATGCGATGGAGGTTTAGAGAAAAATGAGGTGCATGGTATGTCTTTAATGGAGGGATATGAAGGAAAAAGGAGAAAGGAAAAAGGAAGGGTTTATTAACGCAGATGGTAAAGTCCTCAATGGAAAAGAAGGAAGAAACATATGCGGAAAATGGGGTTACATTTATAAGAGGAGAAGAAGACAAATTCTGAGTGAGAAGGCCATTGCAATATTTTTTGAAGAAGACTTACTTGTGTTAGGAAAAAAGATAATAATTTATGGGTTAATGAGTGGAAAAGAAAGAGATATCAATACGGAGTGAGAGCTAGGCTAGAAGAGACGGGTGTTATGTTTATTCTAGGCTTTTGTATTCAAAGTAGAAAGGAGGAAAGACATCTGTAGCCATGTGAACATCTAATTGATGGGACAAAATGGAAAGGTTTAGTCATAATGGGAATTCATCGTGCATTTTGGACTGCAATGCCTTCCTGATTCTACCTACTTTGTAACATATTCCTAATAACCAGCCACCAAGTGACACATGTCTTTTGACACAATATTTCAAAATGATTTTTTCTTTCTATACTGAATATTTTTTGCTTATGTTACTCCTTTTAGTATATTTCATGTAACCTAAGTGTAAAATACCTTTTTTTGTCTTTTCATACATGTAAAGTAACTCTAGTAGATAGGTATATAAGCCTCTACCTCCTTGTACATAAGAGTTCTAAACTTTCAATACAGATTCATTCAGTTAAGTAACCCTAGTGTTCTCGTTATCTCTTAACTCTTATCTATTCCATTTAGCAAGGAGTAGTGGTGAGTAACCCTTTAGTTCAAACCAGTGTGTCATATCGAGTGGATTGTAGGTTGATTAGGATTGAATGGTGAGTCATATCCATTTGGTAGCTGTTTAGACTTTGCTAACCTTTTTCCCTGTTTATTTTGGTTTGTTTCATTGTGGTGTCTCTCCTTGTGTTCAACCCCGGAGATGCATCAGCTTCCCTGATATCAGAGTACGGTTCTACAAGGGAGTGTGTGAAGTGGCAGTAAAGTTTTGGTTCGTTTTACCATTAGTGGCTGTTGTACTCCTTCCATAGTTACTACAGCGTGTTTGTGTCACAGCAAGTATGGTTTCATTATTACTCTATTTCCTATTGCAAAAATAGAGCAAGTTTGTTTCTATTCTATTTGAGTAGCCATCAAGTATAACTATAACTAGGTTGAGTACCATTACCTTAGTTACTAATAACTCCCTGAACACTTGAATCGAACACGGTACTATACTTCTCAAATGACAACAAACTTGATTGACTCACAAACCTTATTGACAGTTTAGTCATTGCAATGCAAGTTGATCGGTAGTAACCTCAAGGTGTATAGTAACAAAACCCACAGGAAGACGTCCTTGAGAGACACTATGGCCAAGGCAATCGAACCAATTGCCTAATTCGACTGCCATAAGCTGGACGAGTAGCAGTCCGAGCTGCTAGACAAAGATTGGAGTTGGGGGAGATTAGGAAAGATGATGAGGAGCTAGATGTTGAAGAGTTTGGTGAAGAAGGGGTAGACTATGATGTGTAATCCACATAGTGATCTCAGACGCCAATGGGGTTCGAATGGGAATAAAGAACGGGAAGTAAGAATGGGGTTTTGACTACGAATGTATATGAATATCACACACCAAGGTACAAACACAATTAGAGGTTGAGCTCGAAATAGGGTTCGATACAATACACGAACACTAAATATCACTTGGGTTTCAAATGAGATGTTAGAGGTAACTCACTAACTTGCTCAAATGAAGGGTTCACCATAATCTTAAAGGCAAGATTGATAAGAACATGAGAGATTAAGGAGTACAATACACTTAATAATCCGAAACGCCGGCTCAAAGGGCTTAAGAATGTCTTTACTTTTAGAAGGAATGTTTAAGTGTAAATTTACTGTATGAATATTCTTTACTGTCCATCTCCCTTAATAATTACAAATGTTGCTATTTATAGCAAGTCCTAAGGCCTTGGTAGCAAAACTGTTAATAATATACAAAGCCTTAAACCTTAAAAAATGGCCCATAATCAAAATAAGGAAAATATTTACAAAGTATACAAAACTGTGCACTTAACGGAGTGGTCAGCATGCAGTCATCCGAGCTATCTGCAGACCCGAGTAGGGGTCGGTTGGCAGTCAAGTGTTTAAACAGGGGTGGGATATTTGGAAGTCTTATTATGCTTGGTCGAGCTCCCAGTGAGGTCGGCTCACAGTTGCTGTACTCGTGGATTGCTTGGCACGAACTCTCTTGTGCTGTGCTAAGTTGTTCTTTAACCTTAAATACTCGGCTGTATGGTTTCTCAGGTTCTCGGTAGATGACAAACTTAAGGCCGAGTAGCTCCTTTTCTTCCCCTCGATCTTTTGGTATTAGCTCAGCCTCGACAAAAGCTATTAGGCTTTGGTTTTGAACAATTTGGCCTCAAGTTAAGACAGGTTGGCTTCAGCTTCTGGCAGGTCGGCATTGGCTTGGGACAGGTTAGCCTTAACGTAGAGATCATCATAGATTGATCCTTATTAGACTATTACCAAGCGCGGGGATGAAGACGTTGAGTTCATCGAAGGCTAGATAGCGTTAAGGTGCAAATCCTACCCTTTAATAGAAGTGGAGACGCAGATGAATACTTGGACTGGGAAGAGAAGGTTGAGAAAGTATTTGAATGTTATGGGTATGAGGATGTGATTAAAGTCCAACTTGCTACATTGGAGTTTACTGAGTATGCCACTATGTGGTGGAAGAATCTGAATGCAGTCAGAGTAAGAGATGGAAGACGAGGTGTTAGAACTTAGGATGAGATAAAAAAATTGTTAAGAAGTAGATTTGTGCTTGAGACTTACCTACAATATACATTTGCAAAATTTTAGGAGCTTCGCCAAGAAAGCCAATTTGTTGATGACTATATCAAGGAGTTTCGGATGCTAATGATCCAAGCCGATGTAGAAGAACCAGAAGCCCGTATAGTATTAAGGTTTATTTCTGGGCTCAAGTATGAGATTTGCAATATCGTAGAAATATAGAGGTTTTATACATTGGAAGAGGCCATCAAGATAGTGCAGAGGGTCGAAAGGCAAAAGAGAAGTGTTCCGAGTCGACCTGAGCCTGCATTATTATGAGTACTAGTACTACGTTGATCTATTTAAGCCAAGCCGAGGAGGCCATATAGGACCAAGGATAGGAATGACCAACCTAAAAATAGCCGAGGAAACCAGTAGGGCTAAGCTAGACAACAGGGCCAAGTTGAGAGTAAGTGGACCCCAAAGACGTATGAGAAAGGGCAGACCTCCAGAAAGAAAACCAGTGATGTAAAGTGCTTTAAATGTTTAGGCTTTGGACATATGGTCGCTGAGTGTTCGAATCGATGCATCATGGTGCTCTGAGAAGATGTAGAGCATAGCACTAACAAGATTGAGCCCAAGAAGGAAGAAGATATTGGAAAACCCGAAGCTGAAGAAGAAGAGGAGACTTGTATCTATGTTGACTAGGGAGAAGTAATGACCTTAGTCTTGAGTTCCTTACCGAACATTGCGGAGGATTAGAGAGAGAATTTGTTCCATACCAAGCGTACCATTAAAGGCCAATTATGCGTAATCATAGTAGATGGAAGAAGTTGTATAAATGTGGTTGCGCAAGTCTGTCGACCTCAAAGCATCCTTGACCTTATAAGCTGTATTGGCTTCATGATAAGGATACTTTGCACGTGACTGAATAAGTGACCTTGCTGTTCAATGTCGAAAATGTATATAGGGACGAAGTAGTGTCTGATGTCGTCCCTATGGCAGCTTCGCATCTACTGCTTGGACAACCTTAGCTGTTCGACTGACGTGTTACTCACAATGGATATAAGAACACCTATACCTTTGTCAAGGATGGGAGGAAGACTATTTATAACCTCTAACCCTATCCCAAGCAATTGAAGCCCATAATCAGCTCACCCGAGGTAGTAAGAAGACTGCCTTAGTGATGAGCCGAAGAGAGCTTCGATTTGCTGAGAAGGTTGATGAACCCATGTTCATATTGGTTAGGAGATTGTTGAAGATGAGGGAATTATAAGATGTTCCAAAAGAGATCCGAAGCTTTTTAAGTGATTTTTCCGACCTATTTCTAGAAGAATTGCCTAGATGACTGCCTCTAGTCTAAGGCATAGAGCACTGTATTGACCTACAGCTAGGCGTCGCCCTCCCAAACTGACCCGCATATAGGATGAACCTTGAGCGGGCTGCCAAGTTGAAGAGGTAAGTGGATGAGCTTGTAGAATGAGGGTATGTAAGGGAGAGCACGAGCCCTTATGTTATACTAGTTATGTTCGTTTCGAAGAAGAATAGTTCATGGCGTATGTACATCGATAGCCAAGCAATCAATAGAATTGCTATCAAGTACAAATACCCGATACTGAGGCTTTATGATATGTTAGATGAGCTTCATAGCGCTAAAATATTTTCGAAGATTGATTTGCGAAATGGCTACCACCAAATTAGTATGAGGCCGGGTAATGAATGGAAGACTACCTTCAAGATTAAGCATGAACTTTATGAATGGTTGGTTATGCCATTTGGGCTTACTAACATGCTAAGCACATTCATGAGGTTGATGAACCATGTAATGTGCCCTCTAATTAGGAGATGTGTGGTCGTGTACTTTGATGATATATTGGTTTACAGTACTGACCTGAACAACCATGTTCGACATCTTTGTGAAGTATTTGACATTTTGTAAATTGAGAAGTTGTATGGGAATGTAAAGAAATGCATGTTCTGCTAGAGAGAAGTGATATTTCTAAGGTTTGTAGTATCGGGGGAAGGAATTCGAGCAGATGAGGAGAAGATCCAAGCTGTTTTGGAACGGTTGACATCAAAAAATGTCATTGAGGTCCGAAGTTTCCATGGCCTAGCTTCTTTTTATAGATGATTTATTAAGGAGTTCAGTACAATAGCCACCCCCATTGACCGAGTTGACTAAGAAGAGTGAAGGATTCAGGTGGAACAATTGAGTTGAACAGAGCTTTAATGAGATTAAGGAAAAACTCACCTCGGTACCTATTCTATCACTGCTAGATTTTGATAAGCCCTTCGAACTAGAATGTAATGCATCGGGAGTTAGAATTGGTGTTGTCTTGATGCAAGAACAACGACCCATCGCCTTCTACAATGAGAAACTTAGTAGTCTTGCCCTAAACTATTCTATATACGAGAAAGAGTTGTACTCTTTTTTCCGAGCCCTTACTATATGGTAACACTACTTGCTACCACGAGAGTTTGTTATTTACATCAACTACGAATCATTAAAGCATCTTAGGAGTCAAAACAAACTTTCAAAAAGACAGGCTAAGTGGTTAGAGTTTATGGAGGAGTTCTCATACATCATTCGATACAAGAAGGGAAATACAAATGTAGTCATTAACGCTCTATTGCAACGGCAAACTTTGCCAACCACTTTGCAGAAAAAATTATTGAGATTCTCACTAATTACCGAACATTATGCTCATGATTCTCATTTCGGCCCTATCTTATAATAGTGTAAGGATGGAATTGCTGTCAAGGGATATTATCTTAATGATAGCTACCTACTCAAGGACCGAAGGCTATGTATACCAATCTGTTTCATGCATAAGTTATTGATTATGGAAGCTCATAACGGAGGATTATCTGGTCATTTTAAGGAGACCAAGATAACCAATATGTTGAAAGAAAACTTTTATTGGCCTGGTCTGGCTAAAGATGTCCATAAGGTAATTAATAGTTGTAAAGTGTACAAGCATGCTAAAGGGAAGAGAGAACCCTATGGAGAGTATATGCCACTACCAACACTCACTTTACCTTGGGCCGATCTCAACATAGACTTTATCTTAGGGTTGCCTCAAACATCTAGAGGGAAGAACTCTATTTTTGTTGTAGTGGACTACTTTAGTAAGATAACACACTTCATTCCATGCCATCGGATTGACGATGCCCTATATATCGCTGATCTATTTTTATAGGAGATTGTTTGACTACATGGAGAACAAGGACTATTGTTTCAAATCAGGACACAGAATTTTTGAGCTATTTTTCGAAGACTCTTTGGAGAAGACTTGGAACTAAACTTAAATTCAACTTCAGTAACCACCTTCAGACTAATGGCTAGACTGAAGTGATAAACAGGACGCTAGATAATCTGCTCAAAGCTATCGTGGGAAAGAACTTACAGGATTGGGACCTATGCCTACCAGTTGTAGAGTCACGTACAACCAAACCGTCCATAGTACTATTGAGAAGACCCCATTTGAGGTCATCTATAGCCTTAACCTTACTGTTCCCCTAGATATGATCGGCACCTTGGCAGCTACTAAAGAAATTTGATCCGATAAGTGAACTGAGCCCAAGAATTGCATAAGTTACACCAGTTTGTAACGAGGAAGATCGCCAAGTTTAATTAGAGACAATAAGAGATTGGCAATCGAGATCGCCGAACTGTTTCTTTTTAACTTGGAGACTTAGTATGGATTCACCTTAGCTGGGAGTGATTCCCACACTTGAGATAGAATAAACTATCTCCTTGTGTTAATGGTTTGTTCAAGGTCCTGAGGAAAATCAATCGCAATGCTTATCAATCGAGTTGCCTAATGACTATGGAGTTTCTTCCACCTTCAATGTGTCCGATCTGATCCCTCATTAATCAATAGAAGAAGACTTAGCAACCGCCCTAAAAGAAAGAGCAAAGACCACTCCAGATTTGAGGATAAATCTTTTTGACCTCCAAGCAAATGATAGGAATCAACCCCTTAGACCGATCACATGCAGTTGAGGTAAAGGACTCTAGGGACTCACTCGGAGGATTCTAGCTTTAGGCCATAATTGAGGTGGGGATTCTTACCTTGAGCTGATCTTCAACCAACTTGACTATCAAATCGTCACATGCATTAGATCCATCTTGGTACAGCAGCAACGCTTTACTTCAAGAGACAACTTAAGAATAGTCGAGGCAAGCTCCCAATCAGACCATAGGCATTCGACCTTGAAGTAAGCTAACTTCTTTTTAGAACTAATTGGTCTTCGACCTAAACCAGATCAAGTTAGCCTCTGACTACAATGCCCTTCTATTTCCGCTTACTTTATAACATATTCCTATCAACAAGCCACCAAGTGATAGGTGTCTTTTGACACAATATTCTAAAATAATTCTTTCTTTTCATATTGAATATTCTTTGTCTCTTTTACCTCTTTTAGTATGTTTGACGTAACTTAAGTGTAAAATACCCTTTTTGTTTTTTTATACATGTAAAGTAACCTTAATAGATAGTTATATAAGCCCTCGGTTCCTTATATGCAAGGATTCCAAACTTTCAACACAGATTTATTCAGTTGAGCTACCCTAGTGTTCTCGTTATCTCTTAATTCTTATCTATTCCCTTTAGTAAGGAGTAGTAGCAAGTAACCTTTCAGTTCGGATCGATGTGTCATATACAGCGGATTATAGGCCGAGTAAGATCGAGTGGTGCATCATATCCATTTGATAGCTACCGAACTTTGCTAACCTTTTTCCTTGTTTGTTTTGGTTTGTTTCGTTGTGGTGTCTCTTTGCTTGTTCGACTCCAAAGATGGATCAGGGAGATTGCTGAATTATTAGGTAGTAGGCTAAGCTTAAGGATTTGCTGAATTCTCTTGTCACTCAGATGGACAAGGCTGAACTAAGCATTATTAAAGCCAAGGAGCAACTAGATAACTATGAAGCTACTATAGATGGGCTGGAGGAAGGACTTCTAGGTGAGCTATAGGGAGCTTTGAACTAAGCCTTGGAGAAAATGAAGAAGCATAATGGGGAGCTTGAAGAGAGAGAGGGGGTATCCTTGAGGTTTAGATAAGTGCACTTAAAGCCAAGGAAGAAGCATATGAAGTAAAGACAGATGTTGTGATTATGGCCATGCACTAAGAAATGGAAGACCTTAAGACCCAGCTAGTAGCTAATAGGGCAACTATGGGTAATGGCATGACAATTCAGCTCGCTCACAAGATTGATGTCCCCAAGCTAGAACCTTTTAAGGGGATTAGAGTTGCTCGGGAAGATAACAACTTTATGTGAATTTTAGAGTAATACTTTGAGGCAGTTAGGTTGGTGGATGACACGAGCAAGATCCATACTATAGCCATGTATCTAAAGGATGTAGCAATGTTGTAGTGGTGTAGAAAGGTCAACGAAATCCACATGTGGGCTGATTTTGACTAGGAATTCAAATGTCAGTTCTTCCTTCGGAATGCTCCTAAGGAAGCAAAGGTAAAGCTATGACATTTAACTTATAAGAGTAAGATAAAGTAGTATGGTCAAGAGTTCTCAAATTTGATGTTGGAAATTCCTTATGTTAATCCAATTGATGCCCTTATTATATTCCTTGATGGACTAAAGCCTTAGGCTAAAGTGGAGTTAGAGTGTCAAGGACTAGAGGATATCTTTAAGGCCATCATTATGGCTGAAAGTTTATTGGAATTCAAGAAGATGTAATCAAAGCCCTCTTTAGTAAAAGGGAAGGTTAGTGTTGATAGAGAGAAAGGGAGTAGTTCTTTTAAAGGAAGGGGAAAGATTGATGATAAGGATAGGAGAGGAGAAACCCTCGTGAGTCGAAATGTTATTTTTGTGATGGGACACACTATGCTTAGAGTGCCCAAAGAAGGGGAAGCCGGCAATATTATTAGGTGATGAAAGCTTAGATGAAGGGGATAAAGCCTAATTGGGATCATTAAAGATTGTTAATGCCATGAAGACCAAAGGTATTGAGAAGCGCAAAGGATTTATATATACTGATGTATTGATTGCTTAAACGAAGTTGAATGCGTTAGTGGATACCAGAGCTTCCCATCTCTTCATCTCAAAAGTAGTAGCAAGGAAGGTAGGGAATAAGGTTGAAAAGGCCAAGATTTGGCTTAAGATGATAAATTCTAAGGAAGTACTAATGATCGAGGTTGTAAAAGAAGTTGATCTCCACATTGGTAGATGGCAAGGGAAGGAGTTCATTGAAGTGGTTACCTTTGAAGACTTTGCATTTGTTATTGGCATAGAGTTCTTCAACAAGATTGATGCCTTAATTATCGCACAGGCAAATTGCTTATGCGTGTTGAATGAGAAGGCTCAATTTATGATACATGTAACTGGTAAGATAAGTGAAGCCACTTAATTTCTTTTAGCCATGTAGGTGGCTAAAGGATTGAAGAGGCATGAAATAGCTCATTTAGTAACCTTAAAGTTGGATGAGTAGTCAGGAAAGCAAGTACAAGTCCCATCTCAAGTGGGGGACTTATTAGAAGAATTTGCAGATATCATGCCTCTTAAAGTACCAAAGAAACTTCCTTCCAAGAGGGAAGTAGATCATAAAATTGAATTAGAGCCTGGAGCCAAACCTCCTTAAATTGTGCCATACTGCATGTCTCCTCAAGAGTTAAAGGAATTAAGGTGCTAACTTAAGCAGTTATTGAAAGTCAGTTATATTAGGCCCTCAAAGGCACCCTTTGGAGCTCCAGTATTATTCTAAAAGAAGCATGATGGTACCCTTCATCAATGCATCAATTATAGGGCATTGAATAAAGTTACTGTAAAGAATAAGTATCATATTCTAATGGTGTCAAATCTTTCTAACAGGTTGGGTAGGGTTTGGTGCTTCTCTAAACTTGATAGTAAGGTTTCCTGAAGGTGACAAACCAAAGATGGCTTGTGTGAAACGGTATGGTGCATTTGAATTCCTCATTATGTCTTTAGGACTCACCAATGCCCCAGCAACCTTTTACACTCTTATGAATAGAGTACTAGCTCCATTCTTTGATTGATTTATGGTAGTACACCCGGATGACATCATGATATACAGTAACTTGATGGACGAACATGTAAAGCATTTGAAGTTGGTGTTACAAGCCTTATGGGAGAACAAATTATATGTGAAAAGGGAGAAGTGTAATTTTTCTTGAGAAAACATGGCTTTCTTAAGCCGCATAGTAGGATGAGGTCGGATTCGCATAGATGAAGGGAAGATTTGAGCCATTCAAGATTAGAGAGAGCTTACTAAGCCTACTAAATTAAGATTATTCTTGGGCCTAATGAACCATTATAGGAAGTTTATTTGGGGATACTTAGGAATTGTAGCACCATTGACAAACCTCCTAAAGAAGAATGCCTCATGGCATGGGAATTTAAGTTGCCAATCAGCCTTTGACACTTTAAAGAAGGCAGTCATGGAAGAACTGGTCTTGGCTCTCTTAAATTTTGCCAAGCCTTTTGAGGTCTATACTAATGCTAGTAACTTTGCTATTAGAAGAGTTTTAATGAAGGATGATCACTCAGTGGTATTTGAAAGTCGAAAGTTGAATGATACGGTACAAAGGTACATAGTACATGACGAAGAAATGATGGCTATGGTACAATGCCTTCGAATCTGGAGACACTACTTATTAGGCTAAAATTTTGTGGTAAGAATGAATAATGTTGTAGCTAGCTATTTCCAAACTTAAAAGAAACTATTGCCTATACGAGCCACATGATAGGTCTTTCTAACAGAATTTGATTTTGAAATGGAATACAAGCTTAGCAAGATGAATTCTATGGTTGATGCCTTAAGTTGAAAGGTAGAGCTAGTCACCATTAGTAGAATGGAAGTAACTTACTTAGTAAGATTCATGGTGAGATGGAGACAGACAATGTGGTGAAGACTTTATCGATGCAATGTAGAGAAGGGAAATTCTGCAAGTTCTATGAAGAAGATAGGCTCATATACACTAAAAGACATCAAGTTTATGTACCCTAATCTTCAACTAAAGGGAGATAATGAAGGAATGTCAGGATTCCAAGTAAGTAGGTCAACCCAAAATACAGCGCACTTAAGCATTGATAGAGGAAAGATATTATTGGCCACGTTGGAGAGAAGATGTAGAAAGTTATGTTCGAACTTGTCTTGTATGTCAACAGGACAAAGTTTGAGCAGAAGACTATCCTTGGATTGTTATAACCCCCATCACCCCTCCTTCCCCCAATTCTAGATTAGACTTGGTAGAGTGTATTTATAGATTTCTATAGACACTTCATTTTCGCTCTTCTTCCCTCATTTTTAAAATTTTATTTTATTTAAAAGTGTCTTAATTTAGAAAAATGAAAAATAAATAAAATAGAAAATTCATAAAAGTACAAAAATTTTGAAAAATGAAAGATAAAAATTTAGGGAAAATAGGATTTTTAGGGAAATAAAAATGTTGGGACATTTTTAAGTTTTTTTTTTTTAAATCATTTAGTGAAGGTCACTTAATTTTTAATGTTAAATAAAGTTTAAGTTAAAAAAAAAAAAGAAGAAGAGAAGTTAGAAATTTTAAATAAGAAAAAAAAGCAAAAAATAAAAAAATAAATAGTATAAGAATAGGTTTTTAGTGCTAATAATATTTTGGTAGCTTTCTAGGAGTTTATTTAGGTAAAGTTTTTTTTTTTTTAATTTATATTTAGGCTTAATTTCTTTTTCTTAAGTAAAATTTATTTACATAATATGATAGGGTACCGGCTAAATTGCCTAATGGATTAGAGCTTGGTTTGAGCATTACAAGAAAGAGAGAGGTCTTGAGTTCAAGTCTTCTAACAGGCACTTGTGCCTTTTTTTCCTTTTGCAAGAACCAAAGTACACATAGCGCAAGCCTACATGGTGTAGCATTAGCAATCCGTTTCCTTCCCTTTTCCTCATTTTCTTGTACAAGAACAAGCTTAGACAGCTCACTTTACATTCATTTTTTATCCGATCTTTTGTGTGATTTCACCACTAATGGTGAAATCATGAAGTAGACATGGAATACTTCGAATTGATACTAAGGGCGCATCTAGAATTAATCTTCTAGAAAGTCAAATCAGCTTTTGAAAATCAGGGAAACTTCAAATGCATGGATTTTGCTCCATTCAAATCAAGCTACAATAATGAGAATCAAAGCTTCTAAATGATGTTTTAAGCAAGAATGAGGATTCAAACATAGATTTCGATCTTTTATTTTTTTAAAATCACATCAAATATCATTAATTTTGAATCAAACACGTTAAGTACCCATTAATTCGATTTTTTTTTTTATTTTAATGTGATTTGAAGCTTCCCATGTTTGTTTCAAGCCAGAATACTATAAATAAGAGGACTAGGAAACTTTTAGATCATCAATCCTTATTTGAAATTTGTCCAACGAACCATAATTTCAACTTTCTATCTCTAAACCCAATATTTGTAGCCATTCATTCTCTTTCTCTATCAATTCTTTTCCCTTGATCACTTGCAAGATAAAACAACACCACGAATTGCTTCCTTAAGTCATAAGCTCTTGAAAGCACCCATTAGTACTCGTCGGCATGGCCTTTATTCATACATCCAAGCAATCAGCATGAAACCCTCGTTGCCCCTCGAACCATAACTTTTTGGTGATTATCTCTACAAACCACCACCACTACAAGCCTCCTCACATCCCAAAACCCAAACCACCACCATCTACTCACTCCCAAATACCTCAGCCACGACCTCCCAACGACTGCCACTACCATTTACCTAGTACAACCTCCAAACGACTATGAAAAGCTACTGTACGACCACCATTGAGCCTTTCTCTAATGAGTTTTACATGAAACTCCAATTCCCCATTCGTTTTGGCTGCTAAAACTGCCTCAATGATTGCCTACGACCCGATGAGTCTCCTATAGCTTAAATGTGTGTTGTGTACGTAATTGGGCCAAAAGACTCGAAATTCAACTTGATTATTGACTTAGACCTACTCTAAATTTGTGCCCCTGACTTGAGTCCTATTTCTAGCTAATTTTTTTTTCTTTTCTCATTTATTTGTTTATAAAAAAAGTAAAAAAACCAAAAATAAAAATAAAAATGTGAAATAGTATAAAAATAAATCAAATAAAATAAAACAATAAATGAATAAGAGTTTTATTTCCCTATTTTCTTTCTCTAGTTCTTTTTCTTTTTTTTTCCTCTTTTTTTTTTATAAAATTTTGTTTCTAATCTTTTTCTTTAATTTAAAAAAAAGTGTAAATAAAAAAGTGTTTTCCCACTTTAATTGTTATCAAACTTAGCAAAAGAATTTTAGAAATAAAAAATATAATGGACCATCTTTTAAAGTATAAGGTTCTTTTTAGAATTTTTCAAAAGAAAAAATTAAGACCCTTTTAGAGATTTTCTTAAATAAAAATCAAATGGGTAAAAATAAAAACTTGATCGTTTTTAAAAATTATAGGAAATCAACAAATTAAAGTTTTACAAAAATAAACAAACTACATAAGACTGATCCCAAATAACAGGTATGCAAGTAACCATAAGCAATTACATTATTTTTCCCAGTTCAAATAATTCTTCAATTTCTTTGCAAATAATTTTATTCTTTCTTTTACTTTTTTTTTTTAAATTAGAAGAATATTTTGAAATATAAGTTTAATTTCAGAAGATTAAGACAGTATCTACATAGGGTTTAATAGGATAGCTCCTAAATACAAGAGTTTAATTTCTTGAAATTTTTTCAAAAAGTTTTCAAAATCACAGGTTAGTTATTAAATTAGAACCAATCCACCTAATTGGTTTTAATTTAATCATCTTTTATGGTCCCATCAAGTGGCAACTTCAAAATATTTTCAAAAATAAAGAAACTGAGTTTTCCTAATTTTAGTCAAAGGTTTAAACTAAACAGACATGGGATTTAGTTAAAATCAAATTAAGAAAAATGAAAAAACAAAAAATTTAGGGTCGATAACTTCATAGTAAGTTTGCCAAAGTTAGAGGGGTATGGCATGATCATGGTGGTAGGGGACACATTCTCAAAGTATGTTACGTTTGTCCCAGCCACTAAGGAATGTCCAGTGGATGAGGTGGCTTGATTATTTTTAAAACACATTGTGAAGTATTGAAGCTTACTGAAGAATATTGTCAATGATCAAAATGGGTGATTCATGAGAAAATTTTGGACGAAATTGTTTAAGCTTCTAAGGTCTAAGCTGAACTTCTCTACTAGCCTTCACCTATAAACAGATAAGCAAACAAAAAGGGTAAGTGCTCCAATAGAATTATACTTGAGACACTTTATAGGCACCAATGAACAAGACTAGGCTAAGTTACTAGATGTAGCTCTTTTATCTTTTAATTTGCAGAAGAAAAAGTCTACCAAGTAGTATTCATTTGAGATTATCTTAAGAAGGCAACCGTAAGCTCTAAAGTTAATCCAAATGACCGTAGTATTGAACTTAGTACATAAAGTTTAGGACGATCGGTTAAAGGATTCGATCAAACCTAAATTATAAACTATAGATAAGAATATTAAAAAAAAATAACCCCGTAAATTTGAATTTAAGAAAATAAGTAATAAAATAGGAGACTATAAAATTTTCAAATTTTAAGTATAATAATTGTTAATTATCAAAAAGGCGAAAAGTGTAATCAATAACTAATAAATTATTAGAGATAGACTATATGTATACTAAAAATCATAGAATGACCCAAATAATAATTAGGAATGTTCATATGTACCCTACATATATTTACGTATAGATAAAAATACGTAAAATTACTTAAATTGACTAAAAACTTATTAAATAATTAAATAAAATTATTAATTAATTAAGAAAAAATTAGAGGAATAGGGAATGATGTGGATTCGGTTGTAGCAAGTCAGGAATTGAAAAAGAAAAATTAACCAATTAAAATGAAGCAACACAAAAGCTAAAAATTAAGGGATTTGGGCAATGTCTTGTTTAATTTAATGCATAATAATTACTACAAAGCTCTATAAATAGGGAAAAAAATTACAGAGCTCATTTGGACAATTAGAAGTCAGAAAAAATTAAGAGCATCAAAATTGGAAGAGAAAAATTTAAGTTAGGTAAAAAAATAAGAAAATTGTGCAGTAAGGGCTAATGAGCCAAACCTACACACCATCACCACCTGGGACCAAATCACCACCACCACCCCACTCCAAACCCACCATCTAGATTGGCTGACACACTTGGACTGGTGTTAGAAACCCAAAAGTCATTGAACCGGGTGAGTTTCTTATTTGCTCTGATTTTGTATAATTTCTTAAAATTATTTATTTTGCCCAGAAAATTATGAAATTTATTATTCTGAGATTTTATTGTATATAGATTTAGGAAAAAAATAGTGATTAAGTTTAATCACGTCTGAAAATATAGGGTTCTTAACAAATTAAGCATAATTGAGCATGATTAGAACTAGAAATAAATAGGCTTAGGAGTGAAGTTTGGAGCTCAAATTTTTTCTGTAGAATGCTTAAGTGATATAGAACAATGCTATGAAGTCATTTTTTTAAAATTAATTTTTGAAAATTTTAAGTAAATTTTTAGCCCTAAAATAATGGGAAAATTGGGTAATTTTGGGTTAATTAGGTGATTAAGACATTAATTACTGATTTAGATAGTAATTAGATGGTTAGGGATGTTAATCTCTAATGTGGAAACCTAATCTTAGCCTTGGAGTGTTAAGTGTAATTAATGAAGGAATTATGTGGTGATTGTAGGAAATTAGAAATATGTAGAATTGAAAATTTAATAAATATGAAAAATTAGGTTTAATTAGATAATATAATAATAATAATCAGAATATAATAAATTTGAAAAAAAAATTAATTTTAGGTAATTGTATAAAAAATATAAGATTTTTTCATATCGGGAATAAATCCGATACCCCAATTAGGATTAGCGTGTACCGAACAGTTTAGAACACTAAATTAAGATCTAATATGATATTAGAATACTCGAGCTTAATGTGATTAATTTTACGTTAGGATTCGAGCATATTTAAGATTCCAGAATCAAAACTAGAATCTAATTTAGAAACCGAACTCCGAAATAAGGTAGAATGAATCATTAGTAAATAATAGGTATACATGGAAAAATGAGTTAAATTATAACTTAGAATGTGAATCATTAAAGTATAAGTACTAAAAAGACCTATTTGTATTATAGGATACGGAGACGAATTGGCTTGTAATTAAGTGATCGGGCGACTAAGAAATTCCAAGTAAGTTGAGTTATTATTTACTGTATTAGAGTACTATTTTATGGTACTCGAAGACTTAGGATTGTTTATGGTTGTGATTGTAAGTAGTTTACGCATGTGTTTGATGTATCTGAATTCATGTTGAAATTTGTAATATGATTGATTTTGTGTTATGATTGAGTTGGTGTAAAATTGTTTGAACACCCTAAATGAAATTTAATCTTATTCGACTCTAATGACCTAAAATGTCATGCATTGCAACCCGTTAGGGGATCATTAGGATTCTCCAACCAAATACCGATCCCTTCGAAAGGGATAGCGTATGATTACATAATAGTCCCTTCTTCATCCTTAGTCGAACTAAGTGATAGGAAAGGAGGTTGCGGCAAGAGTGAAGTCAATGGTTCGAAAGTAGTCGCGGGAGGAGCGGTGTCTCCATTGCACAAGCCTGAGTTTGGTTGTGAGCTGTTGCATAACATGAAAACTCCTTAACCTGGATTAGAGTGGGTAAAATTTCTTTAATTTCACAACGGACCAAACTACGTTGTGTGATGACACTTGTTTGTTGCATTGCATGAAAATAATTGCTTCATAATCTTGTTTGTGTTTGTATACATTCATGAGTTTCCAATTCAACTTACTGAGCTATAATTACTCATATCTTTATAGATCTTTTTGCAGGTCCTGATTTCTGAATACTTCAAGTATTATGCCACCTTACAATTATCCAGAGGTTAGTTCTTTTGAAGCTAGGGGTGTGAGGATCAATTTGCTTAGCAGTAAATGCATAGCTAGAGTGTCCTTTGTAGTTTAAGAATAAAAGACTGATAGTTGTTATGTAAAATTAGTGAACCATTATGTTTATGTAGAGTTTCTTGGGAAGTTTTGTGAACTTTACATATAATTAAGTATGTTTATTAAAAATTTGTGATAATTACTATAATTGTATAATTGTAGTTAAATACTTAATTGGACTGTTTACTTCAAAGCGAGGAGTTGTCGACGCCTTGTGTAGATTATGTACTGTGAGGCCGGTTACTATCATAGAATGGTTTATACGACAGGACTGTTGTGACTCCGTGACTTTGAGGCATAACAACAACCCTTCACATCAAATATGGTCACTTGTAGATATAAAAGGGTTAGTCCCCTAGCTTATATATTTGCGAAGGAATGGTAGGAGAATTAGGACTTAGCTTGAGCTCACTTAGATTGAGCTATCAAATGAATGAAGAAATATGTGGACAAAAAGAGAAGGTTAGTAGAATATCAAGTAAAGGACCTAATACTTTATAAAGTTACATCTGATTCAAAGGGTCAACTTCACAAAAGCTTGATGTAAAGGTATGAAGGCCCTTTCATGATTGTAAAGCGGGTAGGGCGAGTCTCCTACAAGTTAGAGTTGCTAGCTAAGTTAAAGTTCTACCCTATGTTAAATATAAGTATGTCGAAACCTTAACATAATGATGAAGAAGATCCAATTAGGGCAAAGTCTCAAAGGGCTTCCCTAAGTGTTCGCGACTCGTATGTTAAAAAGGTGGAAGAGATTATAGTTGACTAACATGTATAACGCCAGGGTTAACCACCCGAACATAAATATATGGTCATTTGGAAAGGATTACAAAAAAGCGAAGCAAGTTGGGAAGTAATAGAAGCCTTTTAGCAATTTCAAGATCAAATTAGGAAGTGTCATGCAGAAGATGTGATGAGGGCGTTGCCAGATTAAGTGGGGGAGAATGTTATTGACCTATGATGAAGTCTTCAATTTGGGTGGTTATTTAAGCCCCAATTATGCAAGAGGCCTACAGTTTAGGTCTAGAGTAAATGTCCAATGAAGCTTTAAAGAATGAAAATTCTTCTGAAAGATTCTAGAGGCATCTAAAATTAAGATGGTTATAAAAAATTCCAAAGGTATCTGGATTCATTGTACTATAGTAGGTAAGGTAGGTAAATATGGTGGGTAGAAATCAATTGCAACCATTAGATCGACATAATTTTAGCTAGCCATTTCCATCGGCCTTTTGTATATATAAGGATGACCCTTCAGTTGTAAAGCATTTAGTCATAGAGTGGAATTCATTTTATACCCATAGCTTCTCTCTCTCTCTAAAGTTTCATGTCTATTCTTAAGTTAAATTTAGCCATCCTTAATGTGGTTATGATCACTATAAATCATACAAGAGCATTTGAAGGAATATGCCTGTAATACTGGCACATATTAGAAATTTATAGATCTTTCTTACATATGCCATGGGGACACTATTATATTTATAGTTATACTGTATATTTACAATCAATGAAAATATACCAAATGGATTATTCCCTAATTAAGCTTCATTTGGCCCTTGTATTTGCTGTATTTGACATATTTCTTACTCTATATTTGAAGCATTCTAATTCCTTGTTCACTTGCATTTCACTTATCCTATCACATTCATAATTAAGTCTATTCACTTCCCCCATCAAATTTATATAAAAATTATCACAAAAACAATGAAAACTGCAAACTCAACAATTAATTTATAGATCTAAAATTCTACTACACCAATAGGAGTAATTAATGCTTTTTTGTTGAGTATTGTACTAGCTACTTTGTAGCTTATAAAAGAAAGCTCTTTTCCCATGTTTTATAAGAAACCTTCATTTTCTCCTTTTTTTTCCCACCTCTACCCTTATAAAACCTAATAAGTTTCCCTTTGGCTAAAGTTGTACGACTCAAGTCTCACCATTTTTATATTGTCTAGAAGTTTCATCAATGACCATTTCATCATCACCTCCATCTCCATTGTTAGTGTGGATTTATCTACTTTTTTTTTTTTAGCTTCATTTTGTCGAATTTTTACTCTTTACATTGATATTTTCTTTGACCATAAGGCTAATTTTTCATTATCATAGAAGAATATGTTTTGTAAAAGAGAGATTTTAATCTCTTGCCTCTAAAAGAGATATGTTTATTGTGGATTGGATCTTTTGACTTTATTTCTTTATTTGATTGTTGGTGATCTGTTGTATTGTGATGTTCTTATGTGAACGAATTCTCGTAAAGGGAAATATAACCCTCCAATAGAGAAAATATTTTCATGGATGGGTCTTTATAGTCTATATAAACTATATGACGCATGCTTTTATGCCCTAAGCTAATTTAGGGTTCCAACTTGGAGTACATCATTGTATTCTAGTAAGCACATGCATAATTCTACAAACCTATGCTCAATTTGTCTTCTTTATTCATGTTATTTGTACCTTAAACTTATTGAAATGAATTCCATTGTAGGTAAGCCATGAAGTGTAGTAAATAAATAAGTGCTCCTAAATAAAATATATACGAATATACCACTATACCATATAATTTTAGTCAATGCAATAAACAAAAACACATCATACAAAGATCCTACTATTTCATCTTATTTAGGTGAGACAAAGCATGAATAATTAAACTAATGTGTTGATACCAAAACCAACCCCACAACCAATATTCTATATCCATATCTATATCAATTATCCATAGTTTAGTCTAATGCCTTCATAGACGATTGCTTTCTATACCATTACTGTACCCTATTGATAGCTTCATTTTGAATTATTGATCCATATAAGTAATATTGATGCTTAGGTGTATACTACATTATTCAAGATGTTTAACAACAATTACCCTTGAATGCCCAATTGATGACCTACCTATACTAAATGATTACGAGTCTTAGTACTAACCATAAGTACTAAAATAAATTTTTATAAGGATCAAATAGTAATCATATCCATTATCTAATAGATACATATAACTAGTGGAATAAGCTAAACTTATACCTTCTTGGTACTCTCTTACCAAGAAGTAATTCATAGATGCATTGAAGATCATGAACATAAATTGACTATGATAAAGTAAGCGATTTTTTTAATTAACAATAGTTCATATACTAACATTATTGTAAAAATGAACCAAAAATTTATTAGTAACATATGAGACATCCTCTAACCTCTTAGTTTTAGAGCGTATAATTTTGATGGGTGATTTTAAAAGTCACTAAATTCTAGGAATATGTACCCATAAGGTCTATCTTGATAAGGTTCCTACGTTACCTGTAAGGTAGATATACAATTATTCTACTAAGGGCCAAGCTTTCTCTTTATGAAGTGTATGTTGTAATTATCCATAAGATGAGTTTACTTCTTCTTGCAATTTTAGTACAGTTTTCAACTATCAGTCACATTTAAGGGACCATTTCATTTGTTAAAAATATTTAAAAAATAAGGCAGATAAAATCATAAAATGTCTTTATTTCATCATTAAATTAACTTGTAAATGTAAAAAGGATTTATTAAGAGAGCACCATTATAAAACAATTTTCTATATTTATGAAACATTTTGAAATACCCCTAAAAGTATTTTAAAATGAAATGTAAAAGGGTAATTCTCATATTCCTATCATCCTCATTCTTTAGCTTTTGGCATTGAAGAAACCCTAAATATATTGTCGCTTAGGTAAGATTTGTGACAAAAATGAATAACAAAAAGGTGAGTTATTGTTAAGTTATTGTCACGATCATTCTTTTTTTAATAGAAATTAATCAATTTTCAATCTTAGGAAAGATTTTGAGGACATGGATCATGGATTTGATATTAGCCTAATAAGATTTATTTATTTATTTATTATTTTTTTTGGCAAGGATTCAAGATAAGTTAATCTATCTTTATCTTCCTTTCCATAAAACCTTAAACATAGAAACCTTAGGAATTGATCAATTTTGATTTACTTAATGTAATACTCTAAGCCAAAAGTAGTGAATAACTAAGCCAACAAATACTTATGGATCTATTTTAACTACTTGGACCAAAAGTTTCAATCTTATATTAATAAGGTATTTACAACTATGGCTTTATAAACTAGTACCATAACATCTTACAATCTATGTGGGATACTTAACCATAGGATTTCATAATCTCTCTCCCTTAAATACACGATATCTTCGTCTTGAGACCTTACAATTGGGCCTAAATCTTTTCTCTTTTTTGGTGTAAGATTCAAACCACCCACTATTTATAGGTAATCCTAAAAGTATACAAAGAGTTATACCTTGGTAACATTCCTTACCTTCCTTAAACCTCTTCTCTAAACTGGAGCTAGACCTAAATTATCCACCTATTAATAAGGAGTTTGCTCTAATATCATTTATAATACCTCAGGCTAAAAGTAATGAATACTTAAACCAATAAACACTGATTGGTCCATTTCAACTACTTGGCCATAAAGTTTCGAGTTTGTGTTGACAAGGTATTCACAACCATAACCTTATAAACTATTACTACTCATAATTTATATAGGACACTTAACCATGGGGTTTCACACTTAATAATTGAGATCAAAAATGCTAATGAGGAAAGAAATTTTCTTTAAAAATTTGAGTATAGATGAATAAAGGTTATGATTCAAGAACAAGCACTTGAGAGACCAGAACTTACATGAAACTGATTTAAACCAAAACCTTAGGTAATAGGCACTAAAAATTATGAGTTATATAACTTTTAGGTGAAGAGTGGATCAACCCTACACTAAGTAATGATCAATTGGCCTTGAACCGGGTGCAATTGACTAGCCTAACCCCCACGGTTGACTAATGCCTCTTTTCGAAGTAGTTTTTCTTAAACTAAATGATTCAATTAGTTTGTTTTACTCCTATATTAGATCATTTGATGGAGTTAGAGATATTTAATGGGTTATGATAAAAAAAATAAAAAGAGAACCAATTTTAGATTCAATGTTATTAATTAGCAAATGATGATTATTGGATTATAGGTATTGAATGATTTTGAGTTTTGTTAAGCTATTGACATGCACAATAGGTATGTAATTCTTATTGTACGTTGATTGTACATGATAGAATGAGGGGAAATTGACTAGTAACTATATAGACTTAAATAATTGTTATAGTATGATGTATGTGTTGCCATAAATAAGCATGTGGAGTGCTATATATCTTGTGAGTGGTTAGATTTAGATGCTTAGTTCATTGCATTGACTTAATGAGTCATTGATTTGAGAGTCATATTTGACATAGTTAATGAAAAGGATCAGTGTTACAATAGAGCTGCTAGTTAATGAAATGGGAAGTAGATCATATCATTATAATTGATTAGATCACCAATGTTTAGTTAACTAGTGACAAACTTATTATGAGACAATTTTATTATGAGACGATTGGTAGATATCGAGCTACAAATTAGGGTATTATATGATACTAGGTTGCAATCCAGGTTTATTAATGATATGTTATTGGTTAATACTAAGAGATGGTTCAAGAGATCATATGATTTACTATATTGATATTAGGTTACAATCTTGTGGGATATTTTGTGAGTAAGCTACAATCCTATGATTAAATCTGTTGGTAGGTACTAGGGTGGTAGCCTTATGTTTATTTTGCTTTAGCAGAGGAATTTCAATTACTTTGAATTCTTGTTGTCAAAATAATTTTAATTTGGCATATTACTTATGTTAAGCTAATTAAGTTGTTGTTTGTTGTATTTAGTAATTTTATATTTGTGTTTGAGTGTTAGATGTGTATATTTAATTGTCTTGAAGCTTAGGGACAGTTGGTGGGTTATTGTATATAGTAATTACTGAATTGTTTGCACCTTTACCTTGTTGTTTGAATTTTAAACTCGTAGATGGGGCTACATGATATGGACTTAAGGATCCAAGCATGGGAATTCTGTTTCGAGCTGTTCAAAGCTCCGTTAGACATGTCGTATCATTTTTGTTCCAACCTAGCTAATCTTGTAATTGCACTATCTTAGCCATAAAAAGGAAAATCAAAGGGACTTAACTTGGCTAATGTCTTAAACTAGGTCAAACCCTCACATAATGACCTTAAGCTAAATCCACTATTAACAATAAGCTTAAGAAATAAGTCAAACTATTAAGTCTATACAACTTTTAATGTGGTTAACCTGAGCACCTACACTACGAAAGAAAGAGCTCAACTAATCATCTAATCGGATTTGATCCCAAATCCTTAACAACTTGGAGAGGACGATGGGAATTGATTCCGACATTTGATCATGCCTCTCGTGCTTAAGGCGTGCTTAACCTTACACATCAAATCCTTATCTATCAACTATTGCAGAGAAAGCCACTATTCTATACTCAGTCAACCTACATCACCCTTCGAGCTATCTTAAGGCCTCGACATTTTCCTAAGTGGAAGCATCTAACTTCTTAAATGATCCTAATAGCTTGGTGCTTGTAACTAGTAGCTCGTTTGGCTTGTTTCTGATCTGGACATAGCTACCTTGACGTCTTTAAAGAATGTCCAAACTGCATACCTTTCATATGGTTTTATCTTATTTGATGGAAACGCACCAGTACCTTGTCGACATGTGTCTCTAGATACTATTTCACTTGCATAATTGTCAAATGATATTCTTTTTTGTCTTTCCTCCATTGTGCCCTCTTTGAACATTCTTATGATGTATAATTTTCCTATTTTGGGTAATTACCTATTTTAATCTTTGTATTTATCCCTTATATAGTCCTAGAGGGTCACTATAAATACCCTTTATTGTGTTACTCAAAACAGCTAATGAACATTGATCTTGACTTCACCTTACTCATGTAAAGTGTCCCTTTTGAGTTCAATTGGTCTTAACTATTCCCTTGAGTAAGAAATATTGGTAAATGCCTCTAGGTTATACTTGTGCATACTATCAAGTAAGACTTAGGTTTATGAGTATTCATTGGTTTGTAATATCCATTAAGCAACTCTTAAGTCACTTAAACCCTTACTAAACCCCATTTTGTTTTTGGGTTATTGCTTAACCTAACCCATTTTAGTTGACTTTTTTATATGATATCTTCATATATGTAAATCCCAAAGCATATCAGTAAGGTTAAGGTAATGATGCGATAGTGGTAGCGATGAGACAGTCATAATGGTTTAAGGTTTTAATTAACGTATTTTATTTTGTTTCAAGATTTTTATACCACCAAATACAAGTGACTAAAATCTTTAGACTTATCTATTATTGTAAGAGGAATTCTTTTTTGATATTGTAATGAAAGTTCTATCCATCATTAGATTAATTTTGTAAACTAAGTGCAATAAGTTTTTATCATATTCGATACCTTTAAAAGAAAAAGCAAACAAAACTAAGGATCATTGTTTTAAGAAGAAAAAAAAAAGAAAAAGAAAACATAATGAGTCGCTAAATAATTAAAAACAAAAGGATAAAAAGAAAAAAAAAAGACTATAAAACCATGTATGGTAAAAGTTAGTTAAGAAAAGGGGAAAAACACATTTTTACTTATTATTTGAGTCCTAAACCTATTTTTTCTTTTCTATTCAAGTCATTTACATTTGCAAATAAGTCTTTTTTTTTTAATATCTATTAGTTTTTCCATTAATAAATAACACTTAGTGCAATTACATTAGTTTATTTCATGTATTCTATTAAATTAATAATAGAATAAAATATTAAAAAATAAATAAAATGACATAAAAGAAAAAGTTCAAAAAATAAAAAAGAAAATTGCAGTAACTTAAAGAAAATAATATTAGCTACCTTAAGAGTATACGGTGGCAAGTAGCCAATTCAAGGGGTACAAGCGACTCCTAAAAAAAGTACTGGCCATTCTTTAACTTTAAGATGGTTAGAACTATTAAAGGGATATATTTTTGCAATTCATATAAAAAACTCGAGTTGTATGACCCATTAGCACGAATGGGTGAATTCGCTATTTACCATCTTAAACGAAGTCACACCCTCCCTAAGATAGTGGATGACAATTTATCATCACGAGAATTGACAAAACAAAGAAAAAATGTGTGAAATCAATTTTAGGTATCAATTGAATTATGCGATCTAATTAAAAATAATCAAGTTTGACACTTTTTTTGTTTTCTTTTTAAAATCTGGTGGCTACCTATAGGGGAATGTGCGTGCCTTTTTGTGGTTGTCAGCCATGCTTTAATCTTAAGATGGTTGGAAATGTTTTTTTAAATTTTAGTTTTTCTCTTTTAAAATTTTTCCTTTTTTATTAATTTACCTAAATAATATATATAATTATTTTAGTGAATTAAATTAATTATTCAATCCAGTAAAATTGTACCACATGTTATAAATTAACAATAAAAAAGATCTATTGGTGTTAAACAAAAGACTTAGTTTGTAAAGTTTGCAAATTGAGATTGAAATAGGAAAAAAAAAAAAAAAATTTAGTTAGAAAGCCAAAGGAAAAGAAATAGAGATCAGTCAAAAACGGTTCTTTACATTCCTCGCCTTTGTGAACTCAGCTCGCAACATTCCCTTCTCTCTCTCTTCATCATACTCCGAGGCAGGCAGAGGACACGCAGAATTGAAGCCTACGACACTCGTCACTCACGGTTCTGTCTAGCCCCTACCAGCTTTCATGTGCTAATATACGCCATCGCACAGTACCCAAAAAACAACTGCTGATATTTTCCCGGAGGGACTAAACCTCTCTTTCAGCTGAAGCGATCTTCCTTCGGATCACCGAAACCCTAATCCCTTAATCTACCTCCAATCTGGAATTCTCCTAAATTACACGCTAGCTACAGAAGCACATAGATATAAGCTTATTGCAGTGATGTTATGAAAATTTGTTGAAAGTGGAGGTTTAGATAGAGGAGCGCGCCAGAGGGAGGAAATAAGAATGCAGAGACGGAGTCCACCAAAGCACAGACACGATGGGACTTCGCCTTTGCCTTTGGGTATGGATTGGAGTCCTCCTCCTAAGAAATGGGTATAATTACTTAAAACCATCTTTCTCTTTTTGATATTTCAACCAATTTTAGTTCAATTAGGGTTTTGTTGACTTCTGATTACTTTTTAGATTGGAATGTGATTTTTTGTCTTGAGTTTTGATGGTATAGTTTATATCTTTTATATAGAGTGGACGGGACACGTTGTGGCCACATGATCATCGAACCGGCTGGAGTTACTGCGTCACCATACCGTCATGGGTAGTGCTGCCAAAATCACGGGATTCGGATCCTGTTGTGGTAATTATTCGAAATTATTGCTCATACTCTAATATTATTTTGGTGCATTGTTCTGTTTTACTCAGTCAGCTGGTCCAATTGTTTAATAAAACATTATTCATATTCAAATTGTCAAGTGTTGCAGCTGTTATTGCTATTGGCTTCGTTCATCTTTATCTGGTATTTGAAATGCCCTCCTTCTCTTCGTGTTGTCAACATGAAAAATAGAGCTTGTTTAGGTATCCCTTGATTACGGAAAATAAAATAACATGAATTTGTTGAATTCTTTAATCACCCAATGCTGCTTCCAGTGAATTGTAGGAAACTTTGAAACAGAGACATAATAGGTATGGAATCTTTTTACCTGCGGTGTCCATCCTTATCTATCAAGACACAGCTTTTCTTCTAGTTTTGGATGAAGTGAGCTATCTTGTTTTAATTAATATTAATTTGAATAGGTATGGCTACATCAAAGCAACTGCAGTATTTGAATTTGATGGTTAAACCCAATTGCAACAGATAAATACTTGCTTTGTTCTTCAGTGGCTGGTATTGTTGAAGTTAATTGCACAGCCAAAATAAGCCTATTGCACTGGAGGAGTGCCAATTCCACTCAACAGTGATTCTAAAATTGCAGTTTTGTTATTGTAGCTCTATTAATAAGCTCTTATTCTCTTCTCCAGGAAATACAGAATGCTACATAGTCATGAATCCCATTTTATTAGCATCTTAATGAGATAGGTTGCATATTCTTCATTTTAGATATACGAAAAGATGGCAATGATGGAATTGCATGCATTAAGGCACATTGAGTTTCATTTTTATACAATAGCATCATTCGTGTAGATTTGCTTTGATTAATTGTTAAACAGGAAGAATAATGCAACAAGACCCACCCAACCCCACCCCCCTCTCCCCTCTCCTCCTTTTCTTTTCCTGTTCTCCCTTTTATCATATTGTATATTGAGTAAGAGCTAGTTGCCTGAGAGTAAAAATATATTGCTTGTGCAACTTACTTCTAAGATCTTTTGAAGAAGGTTATAAGCTTTTAGGATATAAGTTGAACCCATGTGGCAACTAGTCAAAAATTCAGTGAGTGTGCTTCATGTATGAAAATAATGTGTAGAAAGCTCTTCACTACCTTGCCATGATATGCTTAACAAAATAGACAAAGCTTTTGTTTGTTCTTCTATCTTAACTTTCTTAAGGGACAGTTCTACAGGGTTCAGGTTGGTTTGCAATCTCCTGATGGGATTACCACCACTCGCATGGTGTTGAGAAGATTCAATGATTTCTTGAAGTTATATGCTGAAGTGAGTTGATCATGGTTAAATTTGTATTATATGACCCTGGAGACATCTTTCATTGATTGATGTCTAGTCAATTTTGTAGGTATTAGGATAGATTTTCTTGCAGAAGCATTAATGTTAAAATTTCCTTTATAAATTTGGGCATATTTTGCAGCTTAGAAGGGCATTTCCCAAGAAAAATCTCCCTGCAGCTCCTGCCAAGGGGCTCTTCCGGATGAAGAGCAGGGCATTGTTGGATGAGGTAGCATACTTTCTCACTCATTTTACTTGGGATTATTGATTGTAGAATACAGGCATATTACTGAGAACTTGCAGATGTTTGGATGGTCCTCTTCTTATGTGATGGTTTAGGGAATTAAAATTTCAACATCATGAAGAAATAAATCAGATAAGAGTGCAAGAATGCTGATTAGACTGGAATGTTTTGGTTGACATTTGATCAAATTAGTTCTTAGTGCCTTAAAGTCTTCTCTTGGATCAGTTATTGGCTTATTTGCATGATTATGAGATTCACATCTCTTTTGCTTGCATCAGATGCTTTTAGGGAGAACATATGTCATGAATCTCACAAACTCGTTAAATTAATGGATCATGAATCAAATATTGCTTCTTCTACAGTGGATGTTGGAAGGCGGGACAGTTTCCATGAACCTAGACAATATCCTGCAATAATCAAAATTACTTGCTGATTCAAGGAGATTGCAAGTGACTAATATTCTTGAAAGGCTCATATTTGTTGCAGAGAAAGTGCTCTTTGGAGGATTGGATGACAAAACTACTATCTGACATTGACTTATCCAGAAGTTTTGCAGTGGCAGCATTTCTTGAACTTGAGGGCTCTGCTAGATCCTGTATGTGTTTATTTACTTCACTGTAGTTCTGATCTTTTTTTTTCCCCCAAGCAAAATGGAACATGCACAATAAGTCAATAAATGATTGATGGCTTTTCTCAAGATGGTGGGATCTATCGATGAGCTTAGTGTTGACAACCTTTTCTTTCTTTGTAACATTGTTGTTCAGCATTTGAAGATCCAAAACAAAATACGCCAGAAGCTGAAGGTTCTGAAAATACTGCAGTCTCATCACTTCAGGTGCATCCTGATTCAAGCTTTACGGTCCTTGCTGGTGGCTCATCTATAACATCAGATTATGGAAGTGATACTCCATATGAAACTTCTGACCTTGGGACACCAAGATTTCGAAGAGATGATAGTTCAGAGATGGGCTTAGAAGATTTAGCATTGGATGAAGATTTGTCAAATCCACTTGAGAAACTTGTGAAATATGGGGTGTCTAATATAGATGAAGGTCTTTTCATGGGGCAAGCTATTCTTGAGCAGTTGGAAGGCTTTCCAAGACACAAAGTTTTGGACAGCCAAGTCAATGAAGTCAATGGACGGAACAAAGAAAATGGGGTTGCATCTAAAGTATCACATCTCACTGGAAATGATATGGAGCTTTTTTCAGAGTCAGATCATATTAAGGTTTCTGGTCATATGCGGAAACTCTCAGCGGACAGTGTTGGTAGCGATGTCAGCTCTGCGAGGGGCAGTGAGATGTCTAACTCAGGGATTCCGAATTTATCTGGCAATGGTTCTCTTTACTTTCCGGGAGGTGAAAGTTCAAGCTCTGTCGATAATCTTGGGAGCGCAGAGCTGAAAATTTCAGAGGACTCACAAATAATGCTCCCATTGGATCAACGCCATAAATTACAAAGGGTTCTGTTCACCATGCAGCGCAGACTAGTAACTGCAAAAACAGATATGGAAGATCTTATTGGAAGATTAAATCAGGAGAGTGCAGTGAAAGATTACCTTACCACTAAGGTACGCCAATGAATCCTTCTTTATGACCAAAACAATCTGTAAAAGATATATTAGATCCCATCATAATATGCAAAGGCATATGCTAACATTTCATGATAATGTAACTAGTCTACCTTTGTTTCTCTGAAAGAAACTATTGAAGAGGGAATCAATGTGAAAGGGACAATAATCCCAGGATCTTTAGCCCTGCGAACTAGGAGGGAGACCTATGCATATGTGAAGACTATACATAGTTCAATGATTGATGAATGGCATATAAAAAAATATCGTGTAGTAACAATAGATTTTGGAAATCACAAGTTGTTATCTGCTGGTAATCTATTACCTGCATGTACACAACCTGTGTCAGAGTAATTTCTGATGAAAGTGATGCCGGTGTGCCAAACTGGGGTATAGAACTTATAAACTTGTCTGTTCTTTTATTGAATGAGCAACAATAGATATGCTCATTCCTTTCGGTGCTCAGTGATACATACTTATTGTGATGAAGAAGAGAAACAAGATGCAGATTTATGTAATATTTGAGAAGTGGGGTGGGGGGGAGAAAGGTTCAGAACATGCTTTGCAATTGCTGAATTATCCATCAATTCAGAAGTTCTGGATTCTGCTATGCTCATACAAAAGGTACCCACTCCATAAAACCACAAGTAGATTTAAGCTCCTGGGAAGAAATCTAGCCGGCTTGGCTGAAGCATAAATATCCATGGACATATCCTACTTAAGAAGGTGAAAAGCATCTTGTCCTCATTCTAAGTAATTCGAAAACTGTTTGATTTGCTGAGCTTTCTTTTCCTCTCTTGAAAAACTAGTCTTGACCAAAGATCCAAACTAAATTGCTTATTTTAATGAATTCATTATGAAAAGGCCCATGCAGCTGCAGCTTTTTATTGACCTCAATGAGTTCTTTGCAAATATAAACTATGACAGTGAAAGTTGTTCAGAATCCATCAATAAGAAATACAAGGATTGCTAATTTCAGATTGATGCTCTCTGGAGCCTGCTGTGAAGGGTATGAATTTTGCAGTTGAGAATGACATAATTGAGCTAGAGTGGGATGCAAGATATTGGTTAATGATATTGAGAAATAAGTATTGAAAATGAGTGATTTTATTTTTCTTTTTTTTTTTTTTTAAGGAAATTGTTATTTGCTGGAGATATATTTTCTCAACTCACAGTAGAAGTTATGAGAATATCAAGATTTGGTATAGTGTTACCTAAAGTATCTATATAGGGAAAGTATTTATTTAGGTTGGTTGTCCTCTAAATTATTGCGACCTTTTGCTGTAATAGCTTCTTTATGTAAAAAGATCTATGAGGTCTGATTAATGCTTATGGACATGTTTTGCTGGAGATATCATAGTTGCCTCTTAATGAATGGAAGACACATATCATTATGTATCTGATTATAGTGGGTATGGAAGAGCATGTATAGCGTATTCAAGGTAAAAGACCCTATATTGTGGGCTATAGATGAGATGTGAATAAGATAAAGTTTTTGAGGTTTTATGTGTTTGACTTTTTGACTGATGTCAGCTCAAAAGGTCAAAAGGATGATTTTTATAAGTTTGACTGGGATTGTTGACTCTTTACATTTTGTGTTTGTTAGGCATATTTTACTGAATGGATAGGAGGGCAATCACTAAACTACCAATTTTCCAATTATCAAAGCAACCAACAAAGGAATTAAATATTTGGATTTTAGGGTTTTATGAAATTAGGATATGTATGATCTCCTGTAGGAATTAAGCACCAAAGAAGATAGCACTAAACTCAATCAATTTGATATAATGCACAAATGGATCAAGTGGTTTGCTTGCCACAATTGAGATGGATTAATAAGAGCAAGAATGAGAGAGAATAAACTCAATCAAAGGATGTGTAATATTCATCAATTAGGTTTTACAATGACTGAACAACATGATTAAAACATCACTGGGGGTAAAAACATGATGAAATAATAACTACAAAACGTAATTAAGAGGATAAAAACGGTAATAGATATTTGCTGTCTGCAGTCAGGCATTCGGATGGTGACAGATGACCATTCAGATGGGAGTCAGGCAAAAACTACCATTCACACGGTAGATAGGACCGTGGTTGGGCAGTTAGAGAGAGACTCAGTCCCATGCGGTCAATCATCCAAATGGTAGCTCTCCCATTCAGATGGTAGACTGCCATCGGGATGGGAAACTGCTAGCCGCTTGGATGGGACTTACAGGGGTTGGTCTGGAGTTGCCTACCATCCGGACGGTGGAACTGTACCCTTCATATAGTAAGTTCTGCTGCTGCAGAATTTGGACCTGCTGCTCTTCATTCACTGGTGCCAACCTCAGTAGCAACATTTGTCCTCCTGACCTCAAATTGTACAGCTCAAAATGACCCTGTCAATGGGTCTGTGAGAAAGTTTTAAACCAAATTGCTTAATCCACAGTGTGGATCCATCTTCCAAAGAGGACTGCCATTTGGATCTTTTTCCCCCTAGTAATGCATGCTAATGCTTCTGGTGAAGAATCAAATGATTAATCTGAATTCTCATTAAGATGATTATTGAAGTTTATGTCTAAATTATAGCTGCTAGAGAGTTTTCATTTAGGTACGCCGAATGCTGAACATTTTGTGTGTGTGTGTGTGAAATCCCAAATTATTATTTTTGTTGTTGTTGTAATTGTTATCATAATCATTGTTGTTATTATTGTTATTGTTATTGTTATGTTATTATCATTTTTTGGGTTAAGTGAGTCCAGAAATTTGTTTACCACGGGCATGGAGAACTTGGCTCACAATCTCAAGTAACACCTTATGAACCCTTTTGCAAGCCAAGTACCTTCATGACCATGTTACTAGGAGGTAGCAATTTGCTTTGTAGTGGGTGATACAGGAAGCAATTTTTCCTACATACTTACTGGCTTTAAAGAACAGTGTTTATTATCACATAGGTCATGAATAAAATAATGAAAGCAGAATGCAATCATGACGACGATATAATACCCATGCATTATTGCCCGCTGGTCACAGTCGATCTTAGATTAGGGCATCTTCTGCACCAAACATACTGTTAAGGATTCTGGAACTTTTAGACTCACTGCTTCCATTTTTTCAGGTTAAAGATCTGGAAGCAGAACTTGAAAGTACTAAATTAAAGGGTAAAGAAAACCTACAACAAGCAATATTAGCGGAGAGAGAAATGCTTACTCAAATGCAGTGGGATATGGAGGAATTGCGTCGGAAGTCTTTTGAGATGGAGTTGAAACTGAAGGCCCAAGAGGTGATTGATCTTGTTATTTATCTTTTCTACTTCTTGCCTTAAAAATTTATTTTACTAGTGAAGTGATAATGATGCAACTGCTGCAGGATGAGAAGTCAACTACCAAACCAATCAAAGAATCTACAAGTGAAGATAAGCAGGTAATTCTTGAGGCGTTGGAGGCCACAAAAGAGCAGTTATGCAATTTGCAGAAACGATACGAAGAGCTAGAGGCACGATCAAAAGCAGATGTTAAAGTTCTTGTTAAAGAGGTTAAATCTCTCAGAAGCTCCCAGACTCAATTAAAGGAGGAACTAACTCAATCACTAGTAGAAAGGACTAGATTTGAGGTAATTTTTCGCTTCTGGAAAAAATTAGAATTTTTATATGCAGCTCTATCTGCACTGGTTAGTGATTTCCAGCCAATCCTGGGACCTAAAGCTTTAACCAGTCCTCAGGTGATTCTATCTTAAGTTTATCATGGAACTGCATTTTCTGCTGAAAATGTTATCATCCAACACTCCAGAGAAATATCACTAGTTTATGGTGTAATATTTTAGATAATCTGAGAAGAAACTTTTTAAGCTCTTTAGAGCATCAATCTTATCGTGTACATAAAGATAATATGGAGACGTAGCCTGGTGTTTGGCTTAGATATGACCCCCATTAAGTTGGGATAGTAGTTCTTCCAGGTTTTAGGTGCACATGAAGTAGCTCTAGATTTACAAGTTTGTCAGAATTTGAGAAAATGTAGGTTTTGAATCAGGTAAAATTCTAGTAATGCTGGTAAGTAAAATCCATTTATATATAACAAGGATTGGATAGTGCTAATATTACAAAATGTTGTCAGAAACTCTATCAAGATGAAATAGAAATGAAGAGATCTTCAAAATCCTCCTGGGAAAAGCTTCTTCAAGAGTGTGAAGTTCTTTACAAGCAGCTGCAACAATGCAATATTTCCTTCAACCTATACAAATCTAAAATATCTGTGGATTCTTCTTCACCTGCTGAGACTATGAAATTGTTGACAGGCTCGGATGATCAAATCACCCTCATTACTACGCAGGTATCAGCATAATTGTTGCACTTTTCACATTTCTGTACACACTAGAATCAGATATTTATAAGCAATTCAGGTCTTTGCCCTTGGGACAGGCATCTTTGATTGTGTGTCATGATGTAATGCCTGAGTGAAAGTTGCAATAACTCCCAATGTTAAGGTTCATAGCTGGTGAAATCTTTAAGCCTGTTATTATATATTAAAGAACTTTGAGCACATTATAAGGCAATAACAACAACAATGATAAACTTGCCTTTTCCTCTATGAGCAAATCATGGTTTCCCTACCAAATGGCATTGCAGGATTACTTTGCTTCATTGTACCCTACTCAAAATTCTTGAGAAGTGCTATTTATTCAATCTCCTCATCTCTTTGTTCACTATATGCTGACCTATCTTTTCCTCTATGAGCTATGATCCTCTAGAGTCACGGAATAAACTTGCCTTTTCCTCCTTTCCCCAGTATAAAGCAAATTGGCTTTCTATACTATTAAGTCTGCTCAAGCTGTGGCACTCCCAGTGTTTTTCATCTAATAGCTTTTGGCCTATCAAAATGCAAGAGCTGAATTAGACATGTAAAAAGCTGTATTTGACTTGTAATGCGCTTTGGTTAGTCCTTCAAATTTTTTATGACTAATAGTCAACTCTGTTTACTTATCTCAACTGGATCATTTGCTAGTCCTCCTCCTCTCCTCATAATAATTTCATTCAGCTGTTTCATATTGGAATACCTTTGCTCTCTCAAAATTCTGACACAAGATATCCAGGATAATGTGTTTTCCAAGGATGAATATTACTAAAGGTAAGTTAACATTTTGAGGAGGCTCTATTTGTTTTGAGAAGTTTTTGTTGAAACATCTTGCATATTCCTTTGTTATGCACATAGCCATCCCTTTTTTTGGCTGTAATGCATGTAAAACTTTTTTGGGTAATAGTGCATAACAAAATTTAAGATAACAGAAAAGTGTTACACAAAGGGAAAATGAAACTTTGGCGCCCATTTGTTTTATGCTAAATATTTTTTAGAAAACTTTTTCTCCATTTTCCCCTATTTTTTCTCTTGAAAAAGTCCTTTTAAGTAGAACACGTTTTCCCTTGCAAGAGAAAACATTCTTCCATTACGGGCAAAATCATAGTGTTTTTTAGGAAAACAAATTACTCTTTTCAAAAGAAAATATTATTTTCGCAATCAGTATTTGTATGCGCTCTTCTAGGACAATGCTATTTATTTTATTTTTATTGTAATTGACATATTAATTATATTTAAACTTGAATACAATTTGATTGGCAAAAAAATAAATTAAAAACTTGTTAAAAATTATCAAAATGAACTAAAGAGATTGTAATAAAAAAATCGTTCACCGTTATACTTTTACTTTCAAACAAAATGTTCAAAATGATGTACTTGTAGCGACATGCTGATATTAATTTATTTAGGTACAATTATGAGGAACATAATATCTATGAGCTAAACACCAGAAAACATTTTGCAAAATATTTTTATAAATACTACAAAATGTATGATAACATAGCATTTTTAGGAAAATGATCAAAGAAAACATTTTACAATAACAAGATTTTTTCCTTGAAACCAACGGGGCATTAGTACAAATTTTCTCTTTTGAAAAGAAGCCGTGGTATGGTTTGGAAAGTAAGCCTGTATGCTCTAAGAATTAAAGGCATTCTTTGCCCTCATTTTGGATAGTTGTTAGCTGCTTTTATAACTGGTGACCCCTTCCAACCACAATCTCATGTAGCTAGGGCTTGAATTCATTGGACCCTTTTAGAACATTGCAACTTCTTTACGATTGCCGTTCAATTCTGTCTTGTGTATGAAATGCTGCTCAGGTCTTTCCTGGAAGCCATTTCCATTGACCAACCACTTTTGCAGCTATAAAAGTTATGTTCATTGGAAGAGCAGTGAGAGACTATTTCCAATTATCAGTGAGCATAACCACTACTTGCCTAATTTCCTTCTTAAACAACAGAGATAAATTATTTTTGGAAGACACATGGAGCTTTGATACAAGAACCTTCTGTGGTGTGCAGTTAAATACATTTTCATATATTCATTCTAGGTTGTATTTTTCTTGCTTGTTTCCTTGATTACTTTGCTGGCTGTTAAGTCTACAACTTCGTGGATATATTGATCAGGCAAGCATGCTGGATCAAGATGTTTCTACCGTTTCTGACAGTAATGTGAGAGATGACGATTTTAGAGACGACACAAGAATTCTACAGGTGATGCTTAGAAAGATGCTTGCAAATATTATTGCTGATAGTGCAGGTTCAAGAAAGCAGTTAAACTCTGTCCTACGTCTTTCCATTGATAAGGAGCACGATCCTGAGAAAGGTGTGGAAGCTCCTTCATAAAACCCAGTGGTAGATGAATGTTGGAAAGATGAATTGAGGCAAAATACTGTGATTGTTGTGCTTTATGGTGTACACCCCCCTTTTTTCCCTAATTTTTACACCACCGTATCCCAACTCTGTTCTCCTGCAGTTGTTCATAGTGGGTAGTCCAGTGGCTGCGGCATCCTTGTGTAAGTTCCACATGATAAAATATTACAGGAAAAGAAATTTTATTGCAGAATACCCTTGTTAACCTACACGAATAATGACATTGCACAAAGTCATCAATGAGAATTAGAAATTTCGATCACCCTGTGGTTGTGGTTGGATACTCTGTTCCTTTCCATTGTAAGAGGTGTCGCTTTAAATTGTCTATTTCCGTTCTTTGGATTTTTTCTGTATTTCTGCATGGTTACTTAAAACTTTAACCTCAAGAATGCAGACAATATCTGGATTTGGGTTCGGATAAAGAAAAAGCAGAATCGCGATATCTTTAACTTTGGGTCATCCGATTTGGCTGTAATCAACGCAGAAAGTGCGTCTGCACTTATGTTAAATGAAGTCTTGTCAATATATATTATTAGGCCCACGTTTCTTAACTTTTTGTAAAAGCTGTCTGGATAACAGTTTCTAGCGAGTGGCACAGTTTTCAACTTCTGTGAGTATTGTCTTAATACACTTAAATCTTCACTATAGCAGATGTGTGTCTGCGTTAAAATTAAACTTAATTATTCTAAAACATAATATAATTATTAAATGATACTTGATGATCTTGAAAATGAATTGTGAATAAGGAAAGAAAAAAAGAATAGCATATTAGATGATTCTTTTATTTTTTTATTTTTTTTTTGGTTTGTCAAAATAGGTAAAGATTTAAAAGAAACGCTCGCCAAATGAAGTGGGAAGAGAAATGAGAGGGAAAATGTAGCTAATATCAATTACAATTTTAATTTTCTTTTTACTGCAATTATAATTTTAAATTTAAAAATGAAAAATAGTAGTTTTTTTTATTCCTTTTTGTTTCAGTAGAAAATAGTAGTTATTAAATAATCATGTTTGAGAGGAAATAATGTAAGTGAGAAAAAGTTACTCATAAATTAAACTATTAAGATACTAAATTTTGGTAGTTATAGTGGTTAAAAAAGAGGTTTCACTTTAATAATAATATAGATAAATTAATACATAATCTTTCTAAAATAATAGTATTTTCGGGTTCTAGTTTGAGTAAGTTTATATAATTAAAAGTTTCAATGAATTAGGAAGATAATAATTTTTCGGAACACCATTATGTAAATCTATTTTCCAAAAACTAAGGCACTAAAACCAAAAAGAGATATGCTTATAAGCCAATACGGGCCAATCACAATCAAGCATTATATGGTGAAAACCATCACTATTATTGCTATCCGGGCTTCCATGGCATCTCAAAATTCAAGCACAGAATAATGTCTAAATTTCTAGATAAGATAAAGTACCCCCCTTCATCCCTCCCATCATTTTCAAGCATGTGCTTTATTTATTACCCACCACGGATACTTTGCAAAAATTATTAAGTTGTAGGAGTTGAAGTCAAAGTTACGGTGACAGAAAACTACAAATCATGATTGAGGCAGGCCTACGCCTACAAAACAAAACACCAAGGCAAGGGGTTGTTTGCATAAACCTCGTGAAGTAATGCAATTGGATGTAGATGTAGACAAGATTGCTACGCTTAGTCTTCATGTGGAAAGGCTAAGCACACCACCAAATGTTGATCTCCATGGATGAGCACCAAACTTATAATAAAAAAAAAAACCTCGAACCTGCTTTATTATATACGATTGGATAAATTCCGGATAGTTAGTAAAAGTTATAAATGTATTTTAGTTATAATTTTTTTTTTTTTTATAACGATTAGATATAGGACATAGCATCTCAATAGCATGTAATCATCATAAAATTTGTCTTATAAGGTATACATATTATAGTTTCCAAGTTACATTATACTCACTCTATAAAAAAAATCCTTACCTAATAATATTGCACATAATATAAAGTAATATTTTTAGATTTGACAGATTATTCATTGGCAGGAAAAAGAAAATCGAGGCATGTGTCTAGTAGAAAAAAAAAAAGAAAAAAAGAAAACAAACAATCGGAAATCATATAGAAGAAATTACAAAAGATAAGAAGAATATTTAAATTCCAGAAAGAAATATTAAGAACATGCTCATATATATCCTGGACCATTTGCTCATTGTAGAAAGTAAAAGTTAAAAATATATTAAATGATGCAGTTATTTATTTTAAACAAGTTGATGTAGACCTTGTGATTGATAACGAATTTATGATTAACATTTATTATTAGCTTTATGGTGTATGCGTTCATGAAAAATGTCCGATTTAATAAGTAGGTGACTAAATGGTAGGAGATTACCAAAATAATGAATGTACTAACTATAAATATGTAGAAAAATTAAGAAGTTGTTGGATAAGGCACCTAAAAAAAATCATAAAAATATGATAAAATATAATATTCTTCAAATTCCATATGGTACAAGTTTTAAAAGGCATAAGTTTCAGGGTGGTTTCAATATGTTACAATATATATTTTAATTACAAAATTATAGATTGGATAGGATTTATACTCTGACCACTGTATACTTGCTCACCATAAAATTATCCACTTTCTTTTTTTCCATTTTTGTTAGATTTTAAACTGATGTTTCCCATTTTAAATTGACCTTTCCTCTTAAAAATACATGAATTTTTATTTACTAATTTTTATACTCCAATCATACATTTATCATAATTATAGAATAGAAACAAATAAGTTATAAATAAGACATCTTTTTAAATGTTAAATTTCAAATAGATATAGATATGATATGCATAAGATATAGACAAAAGAAAAAAAGAAAAGAGCAAAACAATGCAAGTAGGCCTATAATGCAAACTCAAATTTCACAATACAACAAAAGATAAAGAAATTGTAATAAGATTTAATCGAAAGCATTTAGTTGAATTATGAAATTGACATTGAATGAATCATTGTTTCATCTATTTTTTAAATAATATTAAATATTTAGACTTTCAAATGAATGTGAAAATATAAAAAGTAACTATTATACTTTGCATACTATGTTTATGCTAACTTATTGAAGTGTGGTTAGATAATGTTGTATAAGTAGATCGACTTAGAAGCACAACAGTGATGTACCAAAGAGCTTTCATAAGATACTAGCATTCTCATACTTGATGGGCATAGTACATGCTATCCTCGATCAATGGTTGTGAAACAAGGACATGAGGTTGCCAAAAGTTGAATGCCAACTTATGATTGATGAAATGAGCTATCCCTAAATTTTGTTGATATCATATGAAGGATTGCTAGAATTTAAAAAAATAATAATAATTTGACAAAAAGGTACAAAGTGAGGAGCTCATCTTTAAAGACAATAATGTCCACAATAATCTGCTTCCATCTTACAAAGCCTAATTGATGCATCTTTGAGGTTGGACACACGGAGAAGCACCGTAACGAAACAAACCGAAAAAAGAAACAGAAGAAAACCCGGGTAGCTACTAAGTGGATATGACGCATCACTATATCCTACTCAGCCTATAATCTGCCAGATATGATACACCAATCTAAACTAAAGGGTCATTCGCCATTATTCCTTACTAAAGGGAATAGATAAAAGTTGAATGATAACTAAAACACTAAGGTTGCTTGAAAGAATAATTTTTGTGTTGAAAAAATTGAGATTTATATACCTATTCACTAGGGTTATTTTATATATATGAAAAGACAAAGTGATACTCTACAACTAGACTATATAAAATATACTAAAAAGAGGTAAAAAAGATAAAGAATATTCAGTATGAAAAAAAGAAATGATTAATCTGGAACGTCATGTCAGAAGGCACATGTCACTTGATGGCTGAATATTAGGAATATGATATAAGGTAGGCAGAAATAGGGAAGCGTTGTAGTTAGAGGTCGACTTGATCTGGATTGAGTCCAGGGCTAGTTAATTTGGTAAAGAAGTCAGCTGAATTAAAGTTAGATGCTAGTGGTCGGTTGGAGAGCTCGGTTCGACTAGTTTGAGGCTATCTTTTAGATTAGGGATGTGCTACTAGGAAGGAGCATGTTGAATACATGTGAGGATCTGATAAACAGGTCGGTAGGAGGTCAGCTCAGAGTAAGAATCCCAATCTTGGCTATGGCTTAGAGCTAATATTCTCAAAGCGAGTCCTTGGAGTCCTTTATCTCGGTTATACATGATTGATTTAAGGGGTTGATTCCTATCACTAATGTAGAAGCACATTTGATGTTATCCATGGTGTTAAGTCACTTAAAGTTGCTACGATTAGCACCATCCACCAAGCACCCAGGAAAATGTCGAGGGAAGAATTAACCCTCTATCATTATTTTATTCTTCTATAGGAAAGGGCAAAGAGTGCCTCTTGTCAATTAAAAATAGTTGCTTACTTAATGTGGATTGCTAATGTAAACTATAAATATTAGAATTCTCAATCTTAAATAGCTTTGTAGGCTAGACTCGGACATGTATACAGAGCTTGTTTATTAAAAGG
Organism: Lumnitzera littorea; assembly: GCA_024138015.1. Lineage (NCBI taxonomy): Eukaryota > Viridiplantae > Streptophyta > Magnoliopsida > Myrtales > Combretaceae > Lumnitzera > Lumnitzera littorea. Next base: position 105,985,146 of record JAMXBB010000007.1, on the reverse strand, counting down.
GTTTGGAGTTTAGGTGTTGAATCTAAACTAAACTCATTTATAGATAGGCATAGAATTAAGTCCAGATAGGTTTGGCCAATTTATTAATTATGTCAAGTTTTGCTTACATAAGCTCGTTTTCGATCATGTTATATTGTATCCATATTAGTAGGTTTGGTTCAAATTATAGGCCTTACATTTTTCATCTCTTCATATAGAAGAACTTTCATAAAAGATCCTATCTTAAGGTAAATTCAATAATCTCTTGCAACTCGTCCAATTCTTTCCTACTTATCAATTAGGTTAGTTAGTAATCCAACATAGTGATTTGATTTTAATGCAAGGATTTCCAGTGTAGCCGTAAGAGGAGTTGACACCATTTAAAAGATAAGAGAATTGGAATTTTAAGATTGTTATGACTCGAAGGGGTTAGTTATGGTAGTCATCGTATACTGTACAAAAGACTATAGATTGAATTTCCTTACAATCAATGACCCTTTATACGATGCACAAGGCTACGGCTACGACTATACCTAACAACCAAAAGTTGCGCAAGCATAAATAATATAATTTCATGATAACAATAATAAGATACATAAATATAAAACATAATCTATTTATATAAGAATTTACAGATATAAAGTCTTTAGAACTTTTTAACTCAAACTAATATCGGTTTATCACATATTCAAATCTATAATTTAGATCAACTATCATGTGAACACTCTGAACATGTTCTGCTCCCACATCGACCCCCTGATGAACAACTAACCTCGGGCATGTGATGATTCGACTCTACGAACAACTCAACCTGTAAAAGAAGACTACAAGGGTATAAGCTAATTAGCTTAGTGAGATAATCCTCTCAACTATATCACAATCAAGTTATACATTAACTAAATTTAATCATATGAATACATGTCAATCAGTATGCCAAACATATACATGCAGGTGACCAGGTATTGCATACAACTTAGATTTAACACCCTCCAAAGTCAAGGTTAGAGATATATCGGCACAGTCAGATCCGGGTATTATACTAGAACTTATTTCATAACGAAATTTCGTATTTCGTATTTAAAATGTAACGGTATATTCATTCTCAGCTTTATCAAAATGAGTTCTACATATGATTGTGAGTAGGTTCACGCAGCCCTTACTCACCCCTAAACGGAGTTCTCTAAACTCGACTCTTAGCCAGGCGATTGATGCCTCCAATACTTAGTAATCCTGTGAGCCAAGGTAAGGTTATATCGCACGTATGCACAGTACGAAATCTATAACAATCAAATAATTAACTCACGTATGGCCTCTCGTTACTTCTGTATAATGTGACGGTTGGAATTAATTATGCGGTGTATGATTATGTATGTTTCAAGTTAACTTTTTCTAGTCGAGTAAACTTAGGTCTTATTATTTAGTGATTAATCAAGGTCACAAACAATCAGTTCCTAGTGAATCTATTATGTAATAATCAATACATCATTGTAATTTAAAGTAAATTAATCGTTAACAAACAATTAGCATATACAAGCATAACCCAACCCGATACAACATTCAATTATTGATCATACGTTATATTCGCTAATTACAAACACAAGCAAGTATGGGATTATTAAGAAAAACTTACTTAACCATAGTCGACTCAAGAGTCGTAATAATCTAAGGGTAGCTCCAAGTCAAGGTCGGAATCACTTGAAAATAAGGAATATAGAAAATTGTAAGTTTAGGAATTTAAAGCTAAACTAGTATCGTAATTTGTAATATTTACTTCACTTAGTTATACGAAATTATCAATTCGAACTTTTTATTGAATTGCGTATAACTTTTTCGTTTTAGCTCGGATTGTTAAAAATTTGCACTTTATTTTGATCGTTTTAGAGCGTAGTTTGTCATAGCGAGATCCGTTTTGGACGTTATGACTCGCAGTTTGAATTGTAATATAAAAATATCACAAAATGAATTATTTAAATTTGAAAAATTATAAAATATTAATTTTAACTTTTTCTTAGTATATTATTTAAATCATATAATTGATAATTTTAGTATTTTAAGCTTATTTTACCTTAATTACTTATTTTTATCTATTTTTGAGATTTTAGACTTATTAAAATTATTATTATTTTTATTATTTACTTGTATTTTACGATACACACACATATATATACTTATTACTATATTTAATTAATTTTTTTCTAATTTACTTAATTAGTAACTATTTTTTTTCCTAATTTACGGTAATATATATATATATATATATCGATTCTTTATAACCTTATTTTATTTTGTAAATATTATTTATATTATATCCTATTTAACGTATGGTAGACTTATTACTATTCTAATTATCCACATTTTCATGCCACATAGATATATACATATACACATATATAAGAAAAATAATAACTTATATGTGTTCATGAATATGAAACACATGTATATATATATATGAAAATAAAGATTATACATTTATACATAAATATTCATATTCACGTGTACATATACACACATATATATATATATATATGTTTAATTTGTGGAGATACGAAATACGAAATACATATGTACTCTTATTTATACATACATGTATATATATATATATATATACCGTATATTCTACCTAATAGTATATATATATACATGTCTACATACATATCTTTATACATACATAAGAGATACATATATATTTGGTTATCTCCTTATGCATACATACATGTATATATGTAATGAAACATTTAGTAAAATACTACAAAAATACTTAGTATATATATATGTACATACCATATAATATACATATATATAATCAAAATAATTATACTTACCTAAATATATTTAATTTTCTTCTTCATTTCCTCCTCCTCCTCCTTCTTCTTCTTATTTTTCTTCTTGTTCTTCTTAGTTTTCAATTTCATATGTATGTGCGTGATAACTTGCTGGGTTTTGTTTTGTTTTTCTTTTCTTTTATTTCAAAGTTTCAAACGTCCTAACATCAACTGCACTTAGATTATATAAGTTGTAAAAATCAATCTAATAGATTTAGCATTTATGTAAACAAGACAACCTAATCCCTTTGTAATTGATTTTTGTTTATAATTGCAACAATTGGAATTTCTTTCTCTCACGTGGGCTGCTGTTCTTGATTTTTTTTTTTTTTTCATTTCTAGAACTTGGTAGCCAAAGGAAATTAGGAGAAGAAAGAAAAGAGAAAAAGAAAGAAAGAACGAAAAATGAAGAAAATAGAAATTAAAAATAAATATATGTAACTTTTCTAACCCTAAAAATCATAAAAATAATTATCATAAATTAATTTTGGAATTTTATGAAAATTTATTAATTTAATTGGTACCAATTACAATTATAATTTTTACAAATTATTTTATCGATTTCGTTAAAAATTTTATACGATTATGCAATTAATCGATAATTGTAATCGACTATAATTATATCACTATTAAGTGATATTTAAGTATTTTATAGACTGAAAGTTATAGTTTTAGGGTCTCGATCAAGTTCGGGTTTGATTTCGGTTAATTATGCATAAATCAGATTTAGGGTTTCAGTATGCGATCTAGAGTTTTGATCAATTTCTAGAGTTTTTTTATTATCGGTGCTATGTTTGATTTATTAAATTTCATAATTTTTTATTGTACTAGTCTTATGGACTCATAATACAGTTTAGGACATTCGAACTTAAATTAGGGTTCAAACTATCGATTTTTTAAGGCTTGTAAAGATTCTCCACAATTTGGTGAAAAAAGGGATACCAACATAATGATTACATTATTAAAGGATAAACTGGAAATGAGTGGTAAGAAGGTGCTTTGTGATTTCATGTGATCCCTAAAGTTTTTAAGAAGCATTTAAGGTGTTAGCATCTTTTTAATGAATTCCTTATTTAATTTATTGTAAGTATCATATTGGACAATATCATAGAGATAGATTAAGAATTAAAGACTAATTATGGCAATAATGTAAAATCTAAGTTTGATTAAAAGGATTTATGGGAGGATCGATAACTTCTCATATAGTTGTGAATTAGAAAATACAATATGAAATCTTAAATGAGATTAGCATTTTGTTAAACTTCATTGCTTAAAAAGCAATATTCTATAGGAAAGGAGACAAACAGATGATACCTAAGAGTGAAGTGATGTTAAAGTTTGAATTTTTGTGGCCCAAAATGTGCACTTTGACCCAATAGTTGACCTCATGAATAGTGCAGTCAATTGTAAGAAAAGGTTAGTTAACTAGTCTAATAGGATAGCAATCTTCTTACCTAACCTATTAGGTGATTAACTGCATAATCGAGTTAGTCAACTACATCAATTAGAGGGCATACAGCATGAGTGTGCAATATCTTAAGTTGACTAGATAGGCCTTTTAGGGAATTGGAGCAAACCTTACTTACTATGATCGATTGATAAGTAGAAAATCAATTATTAACTTTAAAATTTGAAATCTTTTAGCATATAAATATTTGTCATCTTTACGTCTTGCAATATAAGAGTTGAGCTTAATCGTGGTAATTATTAAAGCTATCATGGTTCTTGGTACGCAACATTTGCTCCTCATGTGTGAATGCTTGTAGAATAAATCAATTAATAATTGTCCAACCTAAATAAAATGCATGTATTGCTTATGCTTAACGTTGACACCTATGCATGGATAGACATGTTGAAAGTTGGAAATAGATATAGAGATCTAACTACTGTAATATAACATTGGGTTTCCAGAGCAAAGTTGTAATCTCATTATATAGGGTGTTTAGAATGTATTTGTAGGGAGTTGTAATAGATAAGTAGCTTAATGTTTTATACCAATAATGGAATTAGGATAAGACGACTTTTATTATTAACATTGGGATCGGATAACCCTTCACATTTTATTAGTGTTAGCACCATGATGAGATGGTGCTGTAGAATATACTATGTATCATATATGTTGTGAGCTATGTAATCTTGCATAATTGTTCAAGCAAGTAATTTAGAACATAAGTGAAATTAACCTGAATGACTTAAAATTTACGAATAGACTCGAAATATTAGTTAAAGACATCTTATGGATTTAGATTTCAAAAATACAATAAAAATAATAATAATATAACTAAATAATGTGATTTAACTAAATACGTATCATTTATTGTAAACATATAGAATAGGTTCCGTTAGTTTGTAAACTTTTAAAGATAAATTATATATATAATGAAAATATTATGTGATATAAAAGAACATGTAGAGTAATTATGCATATCTTGTATGTAATTTTTATATAATAATATATACTCATAATTATCTAAAACACTTGATTAAGTGCAAATTAAGGTAAAATAAACAAAGAAAAATAATAAAAATTCTTGAAAATTAATATGATAGTTGGGTATCTTCTAAATTAAGTGTATGGAAGTATGAAGACAAGTGTGGGCAATTTAACTATGCAAAACATGAAATATATATGCTTAACATCAAAAAAGAGAGAGAAGAAAAAATCTCAAACTGACCCAAAAGCTTTAGAAAATTCTAGGAAGCTTTCAATCATATTTCATATGGAAATAGGAAGTTGAGGAAAATAAGTTGAAGATTAAAAGACACAGGAAGGAATTTAAGAAAAATGTACAAAAATCAGATGTAATTTGAGCTTGATAGAGTACGTGCGAATAGGGAGATGTTAGGGACAAGCATGCCACCACCAGGTAATAGTAGACCCATCATCTAGGTTGATTGACAAGGTGGCAGCTACAACTGGTGGCCGAAGCTTCTATTTTTGGCAAGGTCTAATTTTCAGGTTGAATTTCTTAAAATTATTAAAAACATAAAAATTGCCCAAAAAATTTAGAAAAGTTTATTTCTAACTATTATCATATGTAGAATGTAGGAAAAATATTATTTTATAAAAAATTAATAGCTACAATATATGTGTTTAAGAAATCGAGGAAATTGAGCATTTTTTATGTTAAAATAAATAAGTCCAATAATGTAGTTTTGAGTTCTAAATTTTTCTACAAACTATCTACTGTTGATACTAAAATACTACGTAAATATTTTCAAAAAAACCATTTTTTATATTTTTCATAATTTTTTAGCCCCTAAATTATAACTAAAATGATATTTTAGTGAAATTTATGAATTTTTCACCAAAAGTCTCACTTGTACTTAGTACTACACTAATCTAAGGTGTAAAATTACTATGGCCGGTGTTGTTGGATTGAAGTTTACAAATAGGAGTTATGAACTTCGAAAGCATGTTATTTATATAGTTGAATTTCATGATATGTACTCTTATGAATGGGGGTTATTATGAAGGATAAATGAAGCTCTTGTGAAATAGTGGGTGTTTTGGTGTTGAATATACTGTTATTGTGTTTTTGGTAGTTAGTTTTAGGAAAAGAATGTGCAAATCTAATAGTTATGAAAAGTGGGAGTAGGGTTAGAGAATAACTCAAAGGTTTATTGAGTGAAAATTCTGTTAGAACCCAACTTAGAAGCTAAGTCAGAGGGAGTTCTTATGTGAAAATTGGAACAGGGGAAGCCTAGAGGTGGAGTTAAAGGGTGAACTTTTAATATCCCTTACTATTAGGTGACTGAACTCTAAATCATTAAGGTGCTTTTTAATGTAGTAGCTTGAAATATGTCGAAACTTTAAGGTTAAGTGTGCTTGAGTCGAAGCATTCTCAGGATGAGTAACTTCTTGGGAAGTTGCTGCGTTAGGGGACAAAACCATATGACGTTTTATACGAAAGTGGACAATATTTCGGTGGAAGGGGTTTCGATTAGGTTGTTATAAGTAGTATTAAAGCAATCCACTAGTTCTATAAAGAAGGTAGATTGTAATACCTATTATATACTAGGCGACTGAACTCCAAATTGTCGAGGTGTCTTTTGGTTTAGTAGCTCGGAGTACGTCGAAACTTCGAAATTAAGTGTGCTTAGGTTAAAGCAATCTTTAATATGGGTGACCTCTTGAAAAGCTCCTACACTAAGGAGCAAAATCATACTATATTCCACGCTAAAGCGAATAATACCTCAGTGAGAGGAATTTTAGCTAGGTCATTATAAAACTCTTAAGAAACTTGAAGTTAATTGGGCTTAGATGATAACTTAGAGAATATCATGTCAAAAGATCTAAAGTTGAGTAGACTATACGATTGGTTTACAAGATGCCCTAGAGGGTACTTGAAGTAAAGGACATGAGTGTAAGCACTCACAAGTTATCTCAAAGGTAATCCATATGACATCTTAGGTATTTATCAGACTCAGAGAATGATTTAAAGGTTAAACTTGTTAACTCCTTCACCATAATATGGTTTAAAGGATAACTCAGAAGCTTTTAGTTTAAGAACTTTAAAGATGACTTAACTCAAAACTAACTTAGAAGGTATTTATTGAAAATCGTGGGGATTTACTAACCTTAGAGATTGATGTAAAGGCTAAATTTGTAGTGAACTTTAATGCTCAAGTAATGTAGAGGAAATCTTAGAAGCTTCTCTAGTAAATATTTCAAGGGTGTCTTAACTTAAGAGATAGCTTAGAAGGTAATATAAACTTATAGCACTATTGTAAACTTCAAATACTTAGGACATAGGTTAATAAACCAACAACTAATGAACTTAATTTTTATATAGGCGAATAAATCAATGATATTTCATAATTTATATGTAGAGTAAAGTATTAAATCGGGATAAATATCATGGGATCATCAATTAAGACAAGTCAACAAGCATAGTTAGTAAGCAATTGAGTTTCAAGTAAGTGAGATTAGTACTTTATTATACTTTGGATTATTGTTTAAGAATATTTGGAGACCTTAATACGTGTCTTATTTGTGATTGTAAGTTAATAAGCAGTGTATGTACAGTGCATGTGCTTGGATATCATATTACTATTATAGAGTGTCGAACTTTATGTATTGATTACTTTATGATATTGTGTTAATTGAATTGTGTGAAATTGCTTGATAACCTTAAAGAGGCAAACTAATCTAAACTCGACCTAGCTTTCAACTAAACCTACATTGCAATCTATTAGGGAGATGATTAGGATTCTCAGGCTAAACATTAACCCTTTGATGGGGATAGCAGAAATGGTTATTTTTTTACCTTTAGTTGAATTAAGTAACAGGAGAAGGCGTTGCGTTGAGGTTGGGGACTATCATTCAAAGTAAAGTCTCGGGGTGGAGCATATTTCTCCATTGTACAAGCCCGGTTTGGTTTCAATCCATAAAGTGTGTGGCGTCAAACCCCTCAAAACTTGGATTAGGGCAAATGCAATTTCTCTGATATCATGGTAACTAGTTAACGTCGTATGATGACATTTACTTGAACATGTATTGCTTCTAATTAACTTCACTTGAAAACCCTGGTTACTTAATGTTAGATGTATGCTATTATCTTTGTCCTATTTACTGAGCAAGTTATCGCTCATTTCCTTATAGCTGTTTTGTAAGTTTCCTAATAGATATACCGATACTGCTCTAACTTCCAAACGTGTAGAGATTGGGGTCGGGGAGTGAGATTCAAGACCAATAGGTTGGATTTCGATTTTGTTAATTGACTTTACTAGCCCCTTAAAAAACTAATAAGTCCTCTTTAAGTGACGTTCTAGTTTTTAATTACTATTATCGATATTATGTTCTGTAAACTTGTGGACTTTTATAATTCTTATTGTGTCATTTTTCTGTAATTATTTATAAAATTTGTTTTTTTCTCAAACTTTTATATAATAGAGCCTCTTTCAAAAGTTATTTTAGAAAGTTGTACTATAAGTTGATACTAAATAGATATTAAATTAAATGACTCAAAGTTATGAAGTGATAAAAGCCTAGTGTAAAATATACTTATGTTAATGGTTAAAATGGCTAGTTTCTAATTTATATTAGTTTACATGGTAGGGTTGTTATGATTCCTTAGTTCAGGGCATGACATATGTGTATGTGGTGAGTTCTTCAAATCTTAGAATCATTATGTGAACTTATAATAGGTATAGCAATCTAAATGATATTGTTTTTAGCTTAGATGCTAAACTACCATGTGCGGGTAAGTAGATTGTGGACTAACCAATTGTTATGATATATGTTATGTTTATAGAGTGAAGTCACTATCCTATTAGGTGGAATATGATGTTGCTGTATGGAGCTATAGTATACCAAAACTATAATTGGGATGAGATGATTTTTATTTTGGTGTTGTGATAAGATGATCCTTCACATTTTGTTGGTGTTAATGTTGGGATAAGAGACTCTTTACAATATACTTTGCATTATATATATATACATATATATATATATATGTGTGTGTGTGTGTATGAGTGTGTTCATATCGAAGTTTGAGTTATTCTAACTCTTGGTCTACTGAGGTTGTGTTGTTCACCATACTCAATAGATACAGCTTAATGAATCTTATTTGATGCATTTAGTAATTATGACTCAATACATCGTGAGACATGCTTACGTTTGATGCAGTAGTCATGTAAAAGTTTTGTACGTCACTTTTTTGGGGTTTCTAATTATTTCAAGTATTGATTTATTTATTTATTTTTTTGAATTTTATGAATGTAACCTATACTAGGGTATGGGATACACACTTACCGGTTTGAATTGAATAATGAGCAGTAGATGGATTCCTATAAAAAACAGGTAGAAATTTTCGTAATATTCTAAATTTTTACTATGTAGATGCTAAGGAAATTTATATGATCTTTAAATTGATGACAACCCTTGAGCATTACTTGGAGATTATAAATGAGAGTTTATTTTGTGAATATTAGTTAGCTTTTGAATCTTTACATTTCTTTACCATAAGTTGAAAAAGGTGGCATGCCAATCGCAACTCTTATCCTATGGCGTGAGAATAATTAAACAATTTTCTCATTTCTTTATTTGCATGAGATATTTGATTTGAAAACCTAGTATCCTTTCCCGACAAAAGTAAAAACTTAGTAAAAACCGGGTGAGTTCGATCCACAAACCTACGGGTCGTCTTTTTCCGACAAAAGTAAAAACTTATCTGTTTCCACGAGATTGGGTAAGAAAATCCAAAAAATTGAAAAGGAAGCTTAACGCCATAACTCTAAAGCATAAGACGTGGCGCACAATAGCATCTTTACCTGGAAAACGATGGATACCGTGCTCGTTCATGCCTGACTCGAGTCTTTTCTCTTTTTCGGGTTAAGGTTGAGGTTCCTTCCTCCACCTGCAAGAACCCTCTCTCTCTCTCTCTCTCTCTCTCTCTCTCCGTTTGGTTGAAAGGCAAGTAGAGAAGTGATTGCAGATAGGATAGACACAAGAAGCGTGGATGAACTCTACAGGTGAATGTGAAGCATGGGATTTTCCTCAAATATAACCCCAAATCTTCCTTCTTCTTCCTCTCATCTCTGCCGCTCTGTAAGGATCTCTCTCTCTCTCTCTCTCGTGTTTCAATTTTCCATTTTTATTTGTATTTTTTTGTGACTTAAGCCAGTTAATTACTGAATTTGGTATATTGTGGTTGCATTAAGTTCCTATTTGGTGTCTCGATGTGCCCTTCTGGCCTTGTGGGCACTAGTCGTTCATTTATAAGAAAAACCAAAAGAAGAAAGTAAAAGAAAAATCCTTCACTTGGGCGTGTTCGTTCTCGCAGAAAATCCTTCCTCTTTGTTTTCCATGTTTAGAATCAACCTAGTTGTTGTATTTACTAAACATGATGTTGTTTTCTATGATAGTGGCACTGTCGATCAATAGTTGCTAACTCTGGAAAGTAGTGGAATGCAACAGTGATAGCTGATGACCGACTCATCTACAAGGAAAGTAACATTTAATTTGATTAAAAACATTTTGGTCATAAATAGTATATATATTCTTTTGTCCAAAAGCTGCCTCAACTTATATACTTGTCTAATATTATGGGATTGGAAACGACCACACTGCTTGGTAGATGCCACAGCAAGAGGTGCTTTGTGTAAGCTGACTGTAGTCGACTGTGCTGGGTGGTGTTGATTTATGGTTATCTGGAAAAGTGATAGACAATGTGTTTCAATAATCAAATTTACCCTTTTTGGAGGGCATGATTTCAATTAGATTATGGTAATATTTTCCTGGCATTGTACTTTGGAACTTCTTTTCATTTTTACTATTATTTGAGGTTGAAAGAGCTACATGTACTAGTCAGCTAGGAATTGGTTTCTTATAAAATTAAATGGAGAAGATTACACTAGAAAGGTATGTGTTTATAGAGTTTAGGTACCATAGGGCCCACAATTTTTTTTAAAGTTTGTATTTAAGTGCTTGGTTTTGGTAAACGCACTAGAAGAGTTTGAGGTTACAAAAATTGTGCTTTATGAAAATTATATTTTCAAATGTGCTTAGGGCCTCGCATTTTAAAAGATGCTCGTTTTCGGATCTTTGTTTGCAATTACACAGCCCTACTTGTGGGAATTTGCATAAGAAGAGCCCAAGTTTACAAAGTTTATGCAATGTGATCAGTTAAAATTTTGAAACGTTTTCAGGGCCTGAAAAGTGTATATTTTTGTGTTTTGATCATACTGTTGTTACCAGAATCCAATGTTTCAATGCAAACTGATAGCTACTTTTGATGTGGCTTAAATGGCCTTGTTTACAACCCAGAGATTGCCTGCTCACCTCAATATAGAAAACAACGTTGTTAGATGGATTCAGTCATGAAATGAAACTTAGAAATGTCACACAGTAACACTTGTGGGCTCGCTTGGATACAACATGATAATTACCAAAACTAATCCCCAACCACTATACATATCTTTGTACCAAGGAAACCCATGAAGTTCTCTCCTCTTGTATCCTTTGTTGGTGTTGTAATATCCCCAAATAAGACAATAGACTATTAGAACATTGAGGTTCCTTTTTGTTGTAGTGGTCTAGAGTTTATTAGAAATCTAAGGTTAAGCATAATTAGTAGAGAGAAATTTTAGGATGGGTGACCTCTTTAAAAATAGTACCAAGGACAACATCATAAGGCATGTTAGGCCAAGGTAATCAATACCTCAATATGCGGGTTCCTGTGGTTAAAAATAGTATGAGAGCAAATCATTAGCTGATGGAGGAGCTCTTGAATTTGTTTTGGACGAAGTGTTCCATATTGAGGGCCGTCTCTTGAGCACATGGGGGCAACCTCTAGGTTTGTTTCTGTTTTGAGTGGTCTTGCATTGTAAGATCCCAAATAGAAGGTGACGGGACTCATAAAACATTAAAGTGCCTTTTGGTGTTGTGCAGGCTGAACCTATTTAGTAGGAGCAATCATAAGATGGGTAACCTCTTAGAGAAACTAAGGATACAATAGTGAAGCATAGTACTGCAAGCTACACAAAACCTCAGTGCATGTAATTTCAATCGTCTTAGGTGTATTTTAATTTAGATATTGCAATGTGTGAAAAAGCACACTATTGACAATGTGGTGTTCCTAGATGACCTGATTGATGATGAACTTGTGCTTTACCTTTCTTGAAGTCCTTTCCTTCCTTCTGCAAACATCATTATCATGCTATCAATTTCACTTTGCATGTGGGTTTTGGCTTTGCTATTCAATTTCACTTTAGGAATTAGGGTTTGTTGATTTGGGGCTAATATTTTCAAGTGGAGTTGTAGAGGAATTGGGTTTGTGTGAATTTTATTTCATTTGTTAGCTATTTGAGAAACACAGTTGCTATACTGTCTAAGCCACACAAAAAGGGTTTATGGAGTAGAGTGACATGTTAGATATTGGTAATCGCATTGTGACAAAGATCCTTAAATTTGCATTTTTGAAAGGTCAGACTCATAAAAATTTGTTTGAAAGCTGTAGGACCTGTAATGCATATACTCTTATAGAAACAGGCTTTTTGGTGCAATATTTCCTAATCATATATGGTTACACATTGGATCACGTAATACCAGCATGTTGCATACCCAGCCAGTAATGCATATCTGAAAAATATAGTTCTTATATTACATAAACCTTATAAACCCAAGTCATTCTATTGCCACTTTTCCCAAATTTGCCTGTGCTGTTAAGAGCTGGCTTTATTAAGATTTGACTTTTGTCTGATAGTTTTAGTTCTTAGAATTCATTTTTCTTTTCTTTTCTTCTTCCTTTTCTTAATTGGTATGTAGAAGACTTGTGTAGAAGGGCTACAAGGGATTTGGGGACAGATATAAAACCTCCAAGTATATTGGTGAATTGATAAGACTTTGTGTTTTGTGAGCTTCCAAGCTCCCTTTTTTTCCTTGGTGGTTTATGTATTTCCAATTTCTTCAATGTAAGAGAATTCGTCATTTAAAAAGTCCCTTATATACTTATCAAGAGAAAACACGACATCCCTATAATTTTGGGTTTTAATTAATGTTGAATGAGGTTTGCCTGTGGTAAGGGCTGCAGAAAAGCATTTGTTGAAGATAGAACTTATCCGCTCATTCAATTCATTGGCTGCATGCACAAGATTATTAGAGGGAAAAGGTCTTGGTCACTTCAATGTTGGCTTTTGTTTTGCTTTCTCTCAATTCTTCTTTTGGGCTTTGTTCTGTGCAGTGCTGTCTGAGGCTTGGTAATAAGCAACATAGATTGTCCTTTATAAGCTTCAAGGACACCAAGAGAAGTTCCCTGTATAGACTGCGTTGCATTAAGGCGGTTTCTGATAGTTGGAAGAAAAGCCTCAATGAAAATGGGGCAACTGAACCTGCAAGAGTTCTTCTCGAGAGATTGTTTACGCAAACGCAAAAACTGGAAGAACAAATGAATAGAGATTCTCATCTTGCGGAAGAAATTCACCTTGATGTTAATCTTGAAACATTGGAATCTGATCTTCTTGATGCTTTGTCTGCTTTGAAAAAGAAGGAAGAAGATTTAGAAGAGGCAGAAAAAAAGGTCTTGTTGGAGCATGATGAGTTGAATAGCATTAAAGAGGAGCTGGATTATCGGGAAAAAGTGATTGCTAGTACTCTCTCTAAGCAGGAAAAATTGCAAAACGATCTAAATCAGGCAAATTTAGCATTGGCTTCTCAAGCCAGAGAGATAGAAGAGTTAAAAGTTAGCCTTAGGGAGAGAGAACAGGAGATTATTTTGACTAGATCATCACTGCAATTGAAAGAAGATGAGTTGGAAAAGATGAAAAATGAGCTAATCCAAAAGGATAAGAAAGTGGGTGAGGTTGAATCTGAACTTATATCCAAGGCTCAGCAGCTGAATGAAGCCAATATGGTTATAAAGAAACAAGAACTTGAAATTCAACATCTTCAAAGAGCAATCAGCAATAAAGAAGAAGAATTGGAGGTTTCTTTGGAGTTGAGGAAGGCTGAACAGGAGAAGCTAAAAGCTGCAGAATCCAATTTGCAGAAGCAGACAATGGAATGGTTGCTAGCTCAAGAAGAGTTGAAGAAATTAGCAGATGAAGCATCTAAAAAAGCCAAGGAATCAAATGAAACATTGGAGGGTTTCAAGAGAGTTAAGAGGCTTCTTGTGGATGTGAGGTCTGAATTGATTTCTTCTCAGAAGTCTTTGGTATCCTCACAACAGAAGATGGAATTGCAAGAGAAGCTTTTGGAAAAGCAATTAGCTGAACTTGAAGAGCAGAAGGAAAGTGTCATGCAATACATGACCACCTTGGAGGATGCCCAAATTGAAGTAGAGAGCGAAAGAGTTAAACTTAGGGTTGCTGAGGCTCGAAACGTGGAGCTTGAGCGAGATTTGGTAGTTGAGAAAGAGCTGATGCAAGAGTTGCAGGAACAATTGAAGATGGAAAAGGCCTTTCTTCAACAGGCAGTTGAGGAGACATCATTTCTCCAAAGTGAGCTAGATAAAAGGAATATCGAGTTTCGTGATACTCACTGTCTTCTCCAAAGTAAAGAATCAGAGCTGGTGGAAGCTAAACTGGAAATCCAGCATCTGAAGTCAGAGCAGGTTGCTCTTCAGCTTATTTTGGAAGAGAGAGATGGTGAACTGTTGAATGCAAGGAAGAATGTCGAGGAACTAAATAAAGAAGTTGATGATCTGAGGGCTCTCTTGAACTGTAGAGAGGATGAGCTTACCCAGGCAACTAATTTGCTAGAGGAGAAAGAGGAACTTGCTGAGAAAATGCAGCAGGAGCTCACTGAAACAAAAGTGAAATATGCTGAAGCTGAATCAGTAGTGGAAAAAATTGTGGATCTTACCAGCAGACTTGTTGTTTCCACTAAGGATGAGAAGGATGATGCATTAAGCCCATATTATAACGAGGACAATCTGTCGCAACAACTCATTGTGGATCCAACTAATGGTTTTCGGTGGAAAACTAAACAGCTTGAAACTGAGGTGGAGTTGATGAAGGAAAGTTTAAGGAAAAAAGAACTTGAAGTTTTAGCTGCACAAAGGGATCTGGTGCTTAAAGATGAAGAGCTCAAAACTGTACTTGCACAACTGAATGACCAGGAGAAGGAGCTAAAGCAATTGAAGGAAAAAATAACCAATGATGCTAGTGATCTTAGGAAGCTCTACGAGCTGGCACAAGAGAGAGTTGGCGAGAAGACTATGGGTGAGCTGGCAATCGAGAAGCTTCAGCTGGAAGCAGCGCGATTAGAAGTTGAAGCTGCGACTAGTGCTCTCCAAAAGCTGACGGAGATGAGCAGAGGATTACTAGCCAAGGCTAGCTTGAGCATTGATGCAGAGACAGATACAAGTAGTCTCAATCAGGAAGACAGCTCCGACCTTAAGGTTAGTGCATCTGAGAACAATGAATGTTTCAATGAGCTAAAAATGGGTATTGCAAGGCTATCAGCTTTGAGTGCGCAATTTGTTAGAGAAGCTGGTGTCACCAGTGACGTAGGTTTAGAAGGTTGAGCTAGTGATTGTATTCTGTAAATAAAAACCTTACCAGGCGTTCTTTCTTTTGTTTTTCCTTTCTAATTTTTGGTATGTTTTCTGTGTGCTAGAAGAGGAAAAAGGTTGTCCGTGAAGTTGGTCAAATGTGTTATTGCTCGTCCAGTTGTAGAAAGTTCTTCCTGTAAAAATTACTTATTTTGAGCATTAGGCTTTTATGTCACGAGTGTTATATGGAGGAACTTGTAAGCAACTGTCAGCTAATAATTCATTTGCCCCTAAAAAGAAGAAAATTCACAGCTAATAATTAGTGGAGCTTTTAGGGCCATCAGCTGTACTACTAGCAATTTGAATCCGAGATTTCAACTTTTATCAAATTAAAGGAGAAACCAAGTGAAAAATGACCAGCATGATCTACTCCCATTCTGCCATCTCTTCTTTTCATTGCATGGCAAATGAAGTTTCTTTTCGTCGGTAAGCTCATGGACACAGGACAATGAAGTTGTTTCTACCTCCGTTACACGTTCCCACATCATCTCAGTTTCCAAGCTAGTGGCTAAAACAAACCTTGTTTCAACTTGGATACTTCACACTTGTATTAAAAATCCTGCATATAATCATCATTTCAACAGCGATGCGTCCGCGGTGCATCTAGTGTAATTGCAGTATGGTGCTTCATGTGTAGTTTGTTCTGGGATGTGCAAAATAGTGTGCAGTTCTGAGCATTTGGAAGGAACCAGCAGAGTAGGCATCGGGATGAGTAAAAGGTCAAAGGTTCCTTTTTTTTTTCTTTTTTTCTTTTTTATATCACATTTCCATGGTTCGGTTGTTAAAATTTGTCCAAGTAGAATGAACCATGTAACCAAAGTACATAGACATGGTTCATGTCAACTTTGTCCAAGTACGTGATCTGATGATCGTCTTTACATAGGTGCAAAGAGTTGGAAAAATTCGACAGGGCTAAAGCATGAATGAGAACTATGTAGGCATGCCTCTTGAAAATTAAAAATGACACTTGGCAGCTTGTAAATTGCAAGTGCTTTAATTTTTTTCTTTTTGGACCCATTGAGTCGATGTGGCTAATGGGAGGCCCATAACCGGCCAGAGCGGGTCCTAGACTTGCATGGGTAAGACACTCCCATGCCTATATCTAATTGTTTGGTTCTATGGTCTTGACCAGTATTATTAGATCTAGGTTTATCTATCTAGTTTAATCCAGTTTGATTTAACCATTCGAAAAAAAAACAAAATGGATTTGAATAACTTATTTGACCTTTATTGACAATAACCTTGGTGCAACTTAGTTGATCCGATCAATCCAACTCTACTCTTATAAGAATTCATCGAGTTTTTTTAGATTAAAATATATTATTTCTTTTACATTTTGTAGAAGATATACTAATTTGCTAAAAAAAAAGAATAAATGTAGATTAAAGAAAAATTAAAAAAATAAATTACAAAAAAACTCTTGATTTTCAATATTTAATGATGTTGGCAATTTTTATTATTTTATAAATAAATAAAAATTATATTATAAAATTTTTATTAACCATATTTTGATCTCAGTTCAATAAAAGTTGACTTTCTCGAGTCTTAATCCCTTCTCATTCCTAAATCAACTTTCTTAGGTTTGACAACATTGGTCCTAACTATAAAAACATTAATAACCATGTATATAAGGGTATAATCTAGACCTAGATACAAGCCGAGCCTAAATCATAGTCCAACTCAAAACTACCTCATTGGTCTAAGACTCAACCCGTGACCTGACGTACGAGTTGGACCTGTATGGCCAACCTACTAGGTAAATGGGTCAAAGTAGAGTCAAGCTCTTAGACCTGTGAACCTGACGATTTTTGAACCGCCAACTTAAAATAAAAATAGTGAAATTAAATAATTTTAAAAATTAATAATAATAAAAATTAAAAATTTTAACTAATTTCATATAAGTAGGAAAATAATTATTTTCTATTAACAACATTTAATATGTTGCTATTCATAGAAACACAATAGATATAATTTTAAAAATTTGTGTGATTTAATATATATCAACATTTACCAAAAGGTGAATCTTATTCTTAATAATGTGGGACTAACTTTTATATTTTAAAATTTTTTGTAACATTTATAATTTTTGTCGTATAATATTAATATAATAATTAAGTTGAATACAACTATATATAAATAAGTATATATCTTAAAATAACTATTTTATAAAATAGACTAAAGATAATATTTGTCTTGTATTCAAATAATTTTAATTTAAAGTTTAAATTTTAGTTTTTTTTTTTTTGAAAAACCGGTTTACAATTTCTTGAATCACCGGTTGAATTGGTAGGTCTAAGAAATAGGCTCGTTAATTGGTTCGGCGAGTCCGGATCCAATTCCTTATTTTAGGAATCGGGAACTGGCAAGTCCGGGTTTTGTTCTTGCCGGTTCCTAGTTCCAAGCTAGTTCGGAACCATGCCTAGGACTGGTATGATCGGTAATGTGATATAAAAAATGCAGTAATTACAAAGAATATTAAGTTAATTGAGGAAAAAAAAAAAATTCAACTTGTAATGTTGAGTCAACAGCCAGATTTATTATACATACGTGTGTGCACGCACGCTCATTTGTTTGGTCAGAATTGAAGCTTTATCCATGGATACATGAGCACTCTGGCTCCAGGTGATGCAGTCTTGTGCATCTTTAAACAAAAGAGCCGAGGGTAGTACATGGACTTATCGAAACATTTTGTGCAAGTATTAATGTAGGCAACTTAAGTATCATCGACTTTTCTCTTCAACCACCGATATAGCTTTACAATTTCGGATACGGAAAGCAGTAAACCTAGTGCGGATTCGAATTTATGCATTAGAAAACCTTGATGCCATCACCGATGAAAATTGCTGCTGGAAGTGATACACATCGAGCTGAAAGTTGATTGATAAACACCACCTACAAGGAGAACGAAAATCCTTTTCTCCCTGATGTGCGACATGTTGTGAATTGTTATGTGGAGTTGGATACATGTAGATCGATCTATTGAAAGGCGAAATTAGAGAAATTGGCCCCGACAAGGCTGAGTGTCTGCTCAATTTGTACAATTGCCTCTGTTTTATCGTTTGCTTGTATATTTCACTGAAAGCTTGCTTATATCTTCGGTTAAAGAGCAATTTACCAGCGTGCTGCATGTTCATTCTCGCGAAAGCAAAAACTAAATGAAAGCCCTGTACGGACGTGCAAAATTCCTCTCCACCCTCCCCTCTTTTTCATGTCGGATGATGAGTGCCATGCAAGTGAAGCAGCTTGGCATTCCAAGAAGTCTTCCAGATTCTCCAATTGCATGATTAGATTCATATTGGAGCACCTGATCCTTTGTTCCATTTTCTGGGTTTGGTAACGAACACTTGAAAGTTCATCAAGCGAGGAAAAAGATAATTGTTTGGCTTTAAGCGATTATTGAAGCTCATAAATGATAGTTTGCAAACAAGTATAGTTATTAAAATCGTGAGTCAATAATATAATTTGACGAGTTTATAATTTTATGATAGTTTTTAATTTATAAAAATTTTTTATATATAAACTTTTAGTAAAATTATAAATTTTGATATACGATCTCAAAAAACTTACGATTTTATCAGTATTATACGAGTTTACAGATTTTATGCATTTAAATGAACAATAAAATCGTAATTATAATAATCATACAAATAAGGATTTTAATTTTATGAAGCCTCGATTGTTTTTTTCATGTGAGTAGCCTTAAGTACAACTGATAGTGAAGAGCCGCGTATTTCCTAAGAGTGCGTTTTAGAAGCTTTGAAGTGAAGGGTAGAAGTGATGATACGAGGACAAGTAACAGGATGGAGTCTCAGTTGTTCCCTAACTTGGAACTTTTTAGAGGGCAACTGGTAGTGAAGGCATTCATGTTTTCTAAGAATGAGCTAATGAAACTAGAAGTAAGCGAGATTAGATCCATCTAGTGGGTGGATGGATGGAGAATGTGTTGAAGATGGATCTATCTGCAAAAGAGGTACTTCTCTCATTTCCTTTGGGTTACATGTTCCGAAATCACCACATCCACCATTTTCCAACGCAGTGTTTTACTTGGATTCGTGGATGAAGTTGGATCCTCTCTTCATGTCTGTCGGATTTTGATGCAATACACACTTGACATTCACACACAACACAACTCCCAACATCTGCACACTTTGCCGGCGCAAAGAAATTGATTTCCTCCGGTAAATTCAATAAGTGAAATTGAAAGTTCTCTGTGCTTGTAAATTTACTGCTGAGGCCGTGAATTGGATCTTTGTTAATAATGTCAAATGGTATAAAAACAACTAAAGTGTCAGTTGGATGACAGTTCCAAAATAACCTAACACCATTTTACTATGTTAATTAATAATTATAAGTGAATTGCAACGTTTCCACGGATAAGTGATAAAGATGCCGCTGAAAGACCATAAAACTAAAATGGATACGACATAGTTTAATGTTTACACAACATAGTACACGATTGTTTCTTTCATGTAATTATCAAAACAGGTCATCAATTAAAAATTTCATGGAGTAGGAAGGACCTTTTTAACAATCTCCTGACCGAGAGCAGTAATCTGAGAATCAAGAGCCTTAATGGTCTCTTCCTTCTGTCTCTCCAGATTAGCCAATGCTTCTTGCAACTCTGCCTCCACTTTCATCCTTCCCTCCTTTAATTTCTCTTCGACTTCGGCCTGGGTTTCCTTCTTCATCTTATTCAAGGCGGCCGATATCTCAGCCCGAGCGGCTTTCATAATGGCAGCCGCCTGGTCCTCGAGCTGCTTGATCTCGGAAGAAGTGTCTTTAACACTGCCGAGCTTCTCTTTGATGGCGGCATCTCGCTGGTCCATGAATTTGCCCAATGGGCTGAAGTAGATTTTGTCAAGGGCAACCATGAGGAGGAGGAATTCGACCATTATGATGGGAAGGGTGAGGTTGAAGTCGAAAAGGGCAGCTTTCTCGAACTCTTCGGCGAGGGCGGGAAGTGGGTTTGAGAGGAGGAGGAGGAAGGCAGTGGAGGACGTGGTGGCAAGGAGAGAGAGTGAAGGGATAGTGAGTTTTTTCGGGAGATTGAGTTTGGGGAGAGAGAGAGTGGGGAATAGGGTTTTGGGTTTGGGGGTTCGTAGGGTGGGGAGAGATGGGGTAGTAGGGATTTGGGTTTTGCAGGAGGCCATGATCATGTTGGCCATGGCTGCTGCGGAGGTTGTTTCTGCTCCTGTGTTGTTGTTGTTGTTGTTTGTTTGTTTGTTTGTTTGTTGTTGGAGAGGAGGGAGAGAGATGGCGATGATAATTGGGGTGTGGTTTGAAGATTCAAAGGAAAGAACGGAAAGAGATGCTGAGGGAAAAGGTTATCTCTTTGTGTGCCACAAATATTGGCGAGGTTGAGATTGGGGGATGGAATGGGAGACGGAGACACCGTGGAGTTTTCTTACTCCATTTTACATTACGGTTTCTGGGGGTAGTTTATAATGCCATAGATAAACTGGTAGTGTTCTAATTTTGAATAAGGTTAACTATTGAAAATATAATTATTTTTATCGTTTTTTATTTTATTTATGTTTTCGTTTTTTAAATTTGTATGTCTATTTGCTTTCCTCTCTTTAAAATACATTAGTTAAAATATCTTTAAGGCGAAAAAGAAAATGAAAAGCCCTAGAAACTATTCCATCATTCATTTTAACGTAATCCAACTGTTTTTTTATTTTTTATTTTTTCCAACATGCATATTATGTACATAGACATATGTTCTGGGCCTCGGCCTGACCTAACCCAGTTAGAACCGGTGGGTCATGAGCCCCTTAATCGCGAACCTTCTGCAGCCCATCCAAAGCCAGTTTCATGCCAGGTCCTTGGACTCATTGGTTGCGATGAGTTCGACTTACGGCACCCGGATCTGTTAAATCGGCTTTCAATTTCCTTTTTTTAAAAAAATAAAATAAAATAAAATTTAGTCTCCACGTCTTTCACAATTTCACTTTGTCATATTCAACGTTCTATTGTGTATGCAAATCGACAATTGATTCTTTGGTATTATCTTGAGGATAATAATGGACAAATTCTTCATTTATTCGGAGAGAAACACCTATATGGAAGCATAAGTCCCTTTATAATATAACAAAATATAATGACATACTTTCACAAGAAATAATTAGAAAGTAAAATAATAAGTAACTAAAATGTTCAAATTGTTGCAACTTTATAATGTTGGTATTTTCATACATTATAAAAATCCTACAAGTAGCCATTGTGAACACGATTAGTATCTTTAAATGCAGAGGTATACCTATATATTACATTAAAGTAATTATTATTTTGTTTTTCTCAAAATTTTGAACTTTTGAAATAGGTGATTGCATTAAGTTGAACATAGAGCTCAAAAATAAGAGATAAATAAAGATGAAGAGTACTTATATTGCAATGACCTCAATACTGGTGCCACAAAGTAAACTATCCAAAATTATGAAGTAATATATGAATATAGTCACATATAAATATATATTATAATCAATATTATCATTTTTTTTATAATACTATTTGTATCGATTCAGTGTGATTATTCAGTATAATATTATTAAACAAGACAAAGATAATCTAAGAAAGTGGAGTAGAGCTACATAAGGCAATCAAGGCTAACTAGTCTTGATTGGACGAGGCTAGACCCAATTTAATTTGTCAACCTGAACAGTAGTATGGTCAATCAGCCTAAGGCTAACTGACCCTTTAGCTGGGTGATCTTCCACCTTTAGTTATTAATTTCAAATTAGTTTATTTAGTCATTTTTATTATTTTAAGTTTTTTTAATATTTTAGCGATTAGACATTTTTCTGTATTCTTTTTATTACGTTTATTTTTGCTTGTTTAGTTTAATAATTATTTACTTATGTCCTTTATGGTCTTTTTCTCTATCTATGTTTTTGTCCATATAAATAGACTTGGTTGTAATTAATCATACAGACTTCTTGACATTTATTGCTTTTTATAAAGGATTGAGAGTTGTATTCTTATTATTATCATTCCTATTAATATAAGTTTTAAATTGTGGTAAACACCCTGTTATCTAGATTTGCATGCGTAATTTCAAAAATCTACCTAATAATGATTATTTAAGACATGTTTGCATATATTGAATTCTTTGTAATGCAGTTATTTTCTATGATCATATGTCATATCAATCTTACATTCTAATCAAACCTAATTATTCATCCATCATATTGAATAGTAATTCGTTGTCTAAATTTTTTATTTTGTTCGGTTAATACATAATGACCTATAAAAATATTATCTTTTATTCAGTTTATTAGTTTCAAAACCTCACATCTTTTCTTCCATATAGGCTCGACCTTAACCGTCAAGATCTATCTTCGTCACAGTGTCCCTGTTTTCCACAGTTTTCTCCACTATAAAATATGCTTCTCTTTCAGTCACTTGCTCGAGTGTTAGCATTAGTCAATTTTTCTTGTATGTTATAGACGTTTAAGAAAGTGACCATGATGGAGCGAATTTGGGAGTTGGAGTCGGAGAAAATTCACATAAGATGGGCACATGTGAGCACTTATACACAAGGGAGCACCATGGAAAAGTATAATAATTGTGATGGTATATTTTTACCCCTAAATATTTTGCTTGCATTCTTCGACAAGTTTATGCATAGCAGACAACAAATGAATTGAAACCAACTTTTCAACAAAGTTTTCACCATCTCCTTCTTTCTCTAATTCTTGAGCCCTACATTTTGCTTCATACCAATTGCCTACTTTAATGAATTTTCAAAAAGATAATATAACCATTAAAAGAGAAAGGGGGGAAATATTTATAAATATCATTGAAGAGTCATGTAGCACAACCATTGTGGGTACATTAGCATGAATGAGATAATGTAAGGCATAGTAATGAGAGAGATTTCTAAATTTGTATTCATCAAAGCTTAAACCTTATTTTTTTTAGGCATGTAACAGGCCCATATGAATGCACTAGGTAATGGCTCAATACATAAGTTGATTGACTTAAGTTTATCAATATCTAATAAAATACCTCCAAAATAAAGGTTTTGCTATTTTCATTTTAAAGTTATGCTAGTGACTCAGTTTCAACTTGATGGGTCCATAAGTCTAGTGTCTAGACTTGCCCCGAACCCATGAATAACGGCTTTGAGGCTTGATCCTAATCCATCCTTGTTGTTTGAGTTTAAGTCATGAACTTAATGGGCATAGGTTGAGTTAGGGTATGTTATTGAACTGCCCTATGCCCATGTCTATATGTATCTATTGTTAATCTTTTAACCAACATTACTTCTCTAAGTTTTGGTTTAGGCATTGATTTAACATACATATATATATAGAGAGAGAGGGAGGAATTTCAACATTGAAGTGGTAAAGAAAAGGCCGCACTCTCAAACATGATGATCACATAGGAAGATAATACAAAGTCAGATAAGCTAAACCAATATAAGAGCAATACTCCATAAAGAGGGTGCAAGACTGTGTTTTGCTATAGTATGAGGAGAAAGGAAGAGAGTAGAGGTAAGAATAGATGGCTATTGCCGCTAAGCCTGATCTTTGGCTTGTACCAAATGAAAGAGGACGAATTTTGCATCAAGGCTATGTATTATTAAAATTAACTTGAACATCTAAATTGAATAAGTAAGGAGAGAAAACAAGAATCCTATTAAAGTTATTAGTCATTGGCATAACCTCTACCTCTTTAAGATCAAGGTTAACTATCCCATTCATCACTACCTCCTTCTCCATCTCACCTTTTTATTACATTTAAGCTTATTTATTTTCTCTATTTTGTTTTTCTTTTATTCAACTTGTAAATTGTAAATATCCTAGAATAAAGGGTTTTTCTTTTTCTTTTTCTTTTTTTTTTGGTTCTTTTCTTTTTACATATCAAGTGTGACTTGCATTTGAACAAACTCTCATTTTATATGAATGAATCGAGTGTGTAATCAGTTTTATTTGGCAATAATGTTTTTTTCTACTACAATCTATACTACATATGCCATCCATATAAATGAATGGAGTATTTAATCAATTTTATTTGACAATTTCTCCATATAATAATTGGTTAATTTTATGTAAAATGCAAGAGAATTATTACAAGAAGTACTTAACTTGATAATTAGAACAAACAGGAACTAATAATGTGCAGAATTTCTAAAATCCTTGTTTTTCTTAATTTTTTGAAAACTGGTTAATTCAAATATATTAGGTTTTTTTTTTTAATTGTACTTTTTTTTAACAAATTGATGAATTCCGATTAAAATTTAAATCAGAGTTTCTAAATTTTTTACATATAACCATATCATAATACCGGTGAAAAATCCTAAATATTTCCCAAAAGAAAAAAATATAATACAACCGAGTCCATTTCGGGGTACATGAGCGGTAACACTGGCTCCAGTACGAGGGACTCTAGGTTCTGATATACGAAAGGTCAAGCAAGGGGTGCAACGCACGATTATCAAAGCGTATCGTGAGGTGCCTATTGATACGAAACCGCATGAGGAATTCTGCATCTCCTTCCTGCGTCTGTGGCTGGCATATATCGTACATAGACACCGATACTCGAAAAGAATTAGAACCATACGCCAATTGCAACCTGGTCCTGGTGTCTGATCTAACGTAGCTACTACACCTTATTTAAACAATCTTTGCAAGTTTCAGTTAGGTCTAAATCAATCAGAACAAACAGCGGGTTTGTGCCTTTGGGGACTTCCGGCAAGATCCACCCAAAGTGGCTCTTTACTTTTAAACCAACATCAATACAAAGTTATACATGATAGAAATATTGATGCTGGTAAGGCAATAATAACAACAACAAAACATAACAATGATAATACAAATGTTACGACGTGCATTCACAATCAAAACAAAATTTCTTATCGGCTGGCGGGTAAGCTGTTGAATCATGAGCTCGCCCCTGAGGAAAGCTGGACTAGCTGGTGTTATTCTTGTGATTTCATTGCAAGTAAATGGTTAATGGTTAATACATAGTATATGTCCTTTTTCCTTTAAATAGATTTCTTTTCTAATGAAAAAGAAAGCCTCTAACACTCAATTTCAAAAGTTATATTCCGTCTCTATTTCCATCTCTGGTAAGATACAGGCTTAATTCCCAGTAGAAATTATCCAACCAGGAAGACTCTGACTAACCAGAAGTTCCCAAACATCACCTTGATGTACATCCCAAGAACGTAGAACAACTTGGTAGGCTTGCATGGAAATAATACAACCAGCAGGTTTGTCCTCTCCATTCATCGATGAAAAGATGGAAGCAGTTTGAAGCATGAGCCACTAATTTCCAATGAGCTTGTAGTAGGCATACAAGCCAGACCCAATAAAACCGAGAAGCTGTCCAATAACATTTAACTGAAAGGAAGAAGAATCAGACTACTGGTACACAAAATCATACAGAATAGACATAACAGCTTGAAATGAGGGGCATAAATAAATGCTTGGGGGCATCTTTCCTAATTACCAAAAGAGAGAGAGAAAATTGCACCAATAATATCCAGCTATGCTCCACATTTGAAGCTTTTTAGGATTGCAATTCATTGAAAGTATCTACCTTCAGAAGTATAAATATATTTAACTTTCTCCTGTTACCATCGTCATATTTCTTCCATTCCTTCAAATAATCATTTTCTTATTAATCTAGTTTTAATCCTTTTCTAAGAATGGGAATAAGATTCTAAATTTTCTTAAGCACCTTCACCATCCCGGTAATCCAAAATCCTAACTAATTAAGAAAAAAAATAATAAAATTCATGCATGCACATATAAAAATTGAAAGAACATATTCCTTATCCAAGGTGAAATAAATAAGGTTTCAAAGTTCTGCAAATAACCCATTTTGACTAGTATTCCTGTGTTTTAGCAGCTCTCAACTCTATCTAACACAAAGGTTACCACAAGTAACAATAAGAAGAAACAAAAAATACTTACAATATCAAATGGAAGCCCACCAAAAAGCACCCAGCCAAGTCCAATTGTAAAAAGATCCTACAACCACATAATCCATACAGGACTTAATCACATGGATAGGAGCCACATTGTAATGTCATGAAGGAGATGCACAGCAGAAAGAATATGGTTGGTAGCACCTCATCTCAAGAAATGAGTTGAAAAACAAGCCTGTCATGAGATTACAGGACTCAGTCATCCAGGCCAAGATCAGCAATTCCATGAGTTGAGTAGAAAAACCTAAGAACACTACAGATACTCCAACCACATTCTAAATTTTAGCAGGTAATTAGATCCTATATAAGAACTGAAATGATGAAACTAAAGGCTTTAGGTGATTTCTACTAGGAGCCAATTGAAAAGACCTCTTCCTTTCATCTCAATTTTTCCTTTTTTGTTGTGGGGTGGGGGGGGGGGGGGGG
>JAMXBB010000007.1:105841088-105957904 GCA_024138015.1 Lumnitzera littorea | reverse complement strand
GTTGGGTGGTGTGGGGAGGAG
Source organism: Lumnitzera littorea (assembly GCA_024138015.1). Lineage (NCBI taxonomy): Eukaryota > Viridiplantae > Streptophyta > Magnoliopsida > Myrtales > Combretaceae > Lumnitzera > Lumnitzera littorea. The sequence goes on along the minus strand of JAMXBB010000007.1, from coordinate 105,957,883 downwards.
GAGAGGGCAACTGTCATCTCAATTTAAATGGTCGGTTTTTTGAATCATCCGCTCTGTAATCAAATAGAAATGTTGATGCAGGATGCCTCTTTGTTACAGTTTTTAACAGAAAGAATCTTTGAAACGTCTTATTATTCCCCCAATAGCAATCTTAAAACATGGATTAATGGAGATATTTGATACTAAAATAATCATTGTGCAATTGCTGCCTATTTTAATTACTTTAGCAGGTAGCACCCTTGTGTTCATTTCAAAGGTGTAGAAATAGCTGGCAAGCATACCTTTAGATTCCCACATATTGTCTGTGTTACCGCTGAATTGAGTGTTGTGTTTAGGAATATGCTGTAGTTTAAGAAGAACGCCAATATGCAGGAGAAAAGCAAAATAATCTGCCAACAACAAAGAAATATTTGATGATATTCTGTGACATTTCCTTTTTTATTATAATGCAGGAAAATAAACAGCAGAAGAAAAGCTTGTTACATAGGAGAAGAAAGGGAGTTTACTGAAAGAGTACATTATTGACTAGCTATAAAGTTGATTATCACTTCCATCATCAGGAACATCACCTTTTCATAATTCACAGTGACCATAGGGGCTCCATACAGCATAATGAATACAGAACCATATATGAAGACACATAACAGATAGTAGCAGAATGCAATGAAAAGAATTGATGAAGACAAGACTGCCTAAGGAGGAACTCTATTTAAACAATTTTATGAAGACATCCCTATGCATCTAATGGATAAGACAGAAATTATATGCAATGTCAATAAAAAATAAACTCCAATGAAAGAGGTGACAAGAAAATTGGTGAAAGACAAATTGTTGAACATTGGATTTCACTCTAAGCAAGCATACTGCCATTAATAACAAAAAAAAGAAAAAAAAAGAAAAAGAAAAAAAGAAAGAAAGTCTCAGGCTGGGAGGCCTTACAATATCCCAGATTTTGGTTCATGTCTCAACCTTCCACAACAAACAAAGCTCTTGGAAGTATAGAGAGACAAGTAGGGAAAAAAATTAAATTGGATAAGCAGCAAAGCAAACCCATGTTGAAGGTCTATGGAGAGTGTATTTAGAACGAAAGTAAAAGCTTTCGAGCCTAGAAAAAGTACAAACATAGCATGTCAAGCAAAAAAGTCAAAGTATAAGTCTAAATGACTATGCATAGGAAAGTAACATACCATGAAACCAGGTGAAAAGAGGTGAGGAAATTTTAACGCCACATCTAAGTCCCCTCGGAAATATGTTAGCAACAACAATGCAGGTAGACATAATATTCCTATTACAGTAAAGCAATATTAACTGCACTGCAGATGGACAGGGAACAAAGCAAAAGCAACAAAAGCTATCATCCAAAGATGGAAAACTCCATCCTGGCAGAAAATGGAAATTCTTGAGCTCACCATTGCACCACATCAAGCCAAAGCTATTGAGTCCACTGGATTTTCCTAATATATAAATCATTAAAAAACAAGTATCAGCATTATAACAAAATGCCCCAATCAGAAATAGGTGAAAACCAAGCCCTACCGATGCGGGCTATAGTTGCTAGATAAATTGCTGTGCTGATGTTGGATAAAAATACAACGAAGTAACCATAGGCATCAAATGATAAGTCCCTTGCTCCAGCAACAAATGCACCAAATACGATCAAGCCAACACTGATAACACCTTAAATTTTTTGAGTTATGTGGAATTAGGAACAGGTTAAATCACATAAGAAATTATCAAGTAGCAATATATAACCACAATAACTTTGTCGTATTGGTCCTTAAATGCATTTCATGAGAAGCATATAAAAGAAAACATACAAAATCTTGGAAATAACAGGTCAGAACAAACACCACATTTGGACAGCATCTTGTAAGAATTACCAAATCCCCCAACCACCCCCACCCCTCACCACCCCCCAAGAAAGAAAAAAAGAAAAGAAAGGAAAAGAACTAGGAAAAAAAAAAAAACAAGTCAGGAGAAAAGATAATGCCCAAAGCAATAGCATGATATAGAGTGATATTGTTAAGGCATGGGAGAAGAAACTAATAATCATCTTACAATATTGTGGAAGAAATGCAAAAATAGATATTTTGCCACATATAAGATACAACGGTTGTCAACTTGTCCCACCCCTTGGATCTAAATAAAGTTGATGATGGTGCATTCAATCGTTTATGCTCTTGTAATGACTAAACTTTATAGCTAATTAGACTGTAAAGTTGGCATTAAATCCCAAAGTCAGAATGTTTGTCCACCTTAAACAATTAACTTGTTGAAGCCATTAAATTACACCACAATATATGTCAGATGAACTTCAAACATAGCAAAGGTCAATAAACATACTGGGAAGTAGACAACATAAATTAAGCTGATACATAGACATCCCAGAAATAAATCTAACATTACAGGTGTGACACATCATTCAGATTTTCTCAAAGTAAAAAAATCCACACACAAAATAGTGGCAAAAGATGGTACAACTTAGAGGTAGCTCAATACATAATCACAGTATTGTCATGATTATAGTTAATAAAAAGTAAACGACGCCATCACCATGGAAAAAACAGCAGAAGTATCATCTTTCCCCTTTTCATTGAAAATCCAAAACTCCATTAGAAGGCCACTTACCTTCCAATAACAGAATATGTGTAGTGCTGGCCTGCTAGAATATACTCTGCCAACATTGTAAAAACTACTGTAGTCCTCCTGAGAGTGGTGTACATGGGAACATTCACTCCACGGACAGATTCCATTGTGATAATCTTCAGAAGATATGCAGAGCCTGTAAATATGTTGAACTAAAAAAGCAACTTTTGGGTCTCAAAATAGAGTGTAATACGTACCATGTATAATAAATATGTTGCTGCAAGTGGGAGGGTATGAACCAATGTCTTAGATGGTACAAGTGTGTAAGAGTTATCGGAAACAAGGAAAGAGTCACCCACGGTAAAGGCAATCATCTTCTGCCGTCTCAATACATAGAGAAGAAAACATGAACAGATCATCTGTGGAAGAAAAAAACTTCAAATAAACCAAAACAAGATGGGAGCACTTTTGCAATTAACATTAAATATGAATAAACTTTGGGGCGGGCATCCCCCATATACGAGGGTTTTCCATTAAAAAAGGGAAGAAAAAAAAAAAAGATGGGAGAACTTGATGTATGCATAAAACATGTCAATAATCTCAATAAGTTTTGACATAGAACGTCCATTCAAAAAATGATTCAGTGGTGTAAGAACTTCTCTTGTTCATTCCAAGGCCATCAACTGCCTTAAAGAGAAAACATGCAGACATATTTAACTTCTTCTCCCACTAAAGAAGGAACTTTCATACTTTTATCCTCAACTTTCACCAAAAAAAAAGTAAGCAGACTGCTACAGACACAAATTATGAAGAAATTTCAGCTGCCAGTTTCCTGGATGATATACTGCTGCCAAGGCATAGAACGATTCCATTTAGCATGACAACTTATTCACCAAAAGTGGAATTCATAACTCTCAATGTTTCATCAGGAGACATACATCAGCTGTTGGGCTTCATTCTGGTGATTCTATCATTCTAGAGTCGACGCAAAGATTTTTGGGAAGAACTGTAATATCCAAACTAATTGTAACAGTCCACACATTTGCCAGATCAGCCTCGAGAAAATTTAACACTATTAATGTTAGGCATTAGGGTGCTTCACTGCTTTCCTAAAAACACAAACCAACCAGCTTAAAGAATGTTATTTCCTCATAGTTATGGAGGCACAGAAGCAAAATGCTTCCCCTATTAGTTTAGAGGGTGACAATGAAATTTCCTTATCATATAAACAGAAGAAAATTGATTTAAATATTCCTGCAATTTTATATATCCACAGCATCAACTATCATCAAAGAAAACTGATTTAAAAGACATACCTGCAAGAGAGTGATAAAGCTTGCAGATGGGAAATTATAGGAAGAAAGCGCAGCTTTATTAAACAACACCAGCATCACTGCAATAAAAGAAGGGTCTCCAAATCATCCAAAAGAAACCTTATGACATAAACACATCAATGTATGATAAGATCATTTCCCTTCGCATTCTGTCAACCATCAATAATTCTAAAATAATTCCAGAATCAGTCAGAAGTTATGAATTACTTTCACCTGAGAATGTAAATTCCAAACATTAGCTCATGAGTAGTTTAAAATTATATAAACTAGTGAGCCACATTTAGAATATTGCTTCAGCAGATTAAGGTGCGTTTGTTTCACAAGTAAAACTTTTTGGGTTCTGATTAAAAGTTCTGTCTTTCGTTATTAACATCCAATCCCATGATAATAAGAAAAAAGAGCGATTGCTAGTCAGCTTTCTTTTCTTTTCTTTTTTTTTTTTTCTTTTTGTAGTTAATGGTATATGGTGATAACGATTCACCGAAAAATAAGCAAAGACGACCGCATTCACCTCCTACCATGTCCAACCACTATCAATCACTGTTAGTTATTTTTTAGGTCATTCAGTAACTGCTGGTTAGTACTATCATTTCAGGAAGGAAAAAAAAAAAGGGAAATAATTGATGATTTATGATAATCCCCATCGCGATGCTGATGATTAACATTTTGCGAGAAACAAATGTTGAATGACTAAAATGGTCCACAATTCCATGACAAGAAGAATATCATTAACTAGACTTTGTGTGATAGCCCGGGGTGACTCAGCGGTGAGGTCATACTGAGCCACGACAAATTCCACAATCCTATAATAATCACATACTCCGTCTATGTGTTATTTTAAAAATAATAATAATAAAAAGATAAAAGGAAAGAATAAAAGAAAAAACTTTCTGCGATTAAATTAGATTGGGGCGATCCTAAGAGAAAGAGGAATTAGGGCATAACGAAAAGGACGTACCTGCACAGGACATGTAGGAAATGGCAGCATAAGCACCACGTTTGGTCATGGCGGATCCTCTGAAAAGCTTATCATCGTTTCTGACACCCACCAGTCTCTCTCTCTCTCCATCTCGTGGAGGATCCGTTATTGGCAGCATCTTCGACGTCATTAATCCCTCTCTCTATCTCTCTATTTCTCTTTGTTCAGATGTTTAGTCGATGGAAGGAATTGGGTGTACAGTGAGTCCCCCAGCACAGGTTGGAGCCGTTGCTCTTTGAATAGAATAGACTACTGAGAACAACTCCAACTCCAACTCCAAGTCTTAGCAGCCGTAGCTCTCGGGCCGGCCCAGGAGAAGATGAAACATGTTCGAAATTTCCTTGCAGGTTATGTATTGTCCTTTCCTCCGTTTTCTTTTTCTTTTTTTTCTTTTTTCTTTTCTCGGTAGCATATGCTTTCCCTAAATCCTTAAAAGAGCTCCACATGGCTCATTGGGGGCCCAAATATAATGGTCTCATCGATTGTTTTGCTAGACCAAGGATCATTGTAAAACTAAACAAATTTACCCCCATTTGTTTCAAGAAATACATTTTTAGTAAATCATCTTCTCTATTTTCGATGTGCTATGGAAAAACTCTCTATTTCACCAAAGAGAAGATTCCAACCTTTTCTAAGAAAACGATTTACTCTTTTTAAAATAAAAAACAGAGTGTCGTTTTCTCAATGAGTTTCTCTAAGAGTTTTTGTTCTAAGGATAATGATATTTATTTAGTTTTTATTATAATTCGTACATAATTTGAATTTTAAACATGAGAATAAAGATTTGTTAAAAAATAATAAAAAAATCAACTAAAGAAGTTGTAGTAATAGTGTCTATTACAAATCATTATGTTTAACTGTTTTACTTTCAAATAAATATTTAATATTTTTATTTATAGTATTATGCTAATATTGACTCGTTAAGATACAAATATAAGTTACATAATATTTATGAGTCAAACACTAGAAAAAGTTTTTTTAGGCTTGTTTTTCTAAAAATAGCCAAACACATGGAAAATATGCCATTTTTATGAAAAAAATTTTAGAAGAAACTATTTTGCACTAACAAGTATTCTTCATTGAAAAATATGAGCCTTAGTTCTTCGTATTCAATGTTTATCAATAGGTATATGAATATGTTTATTAATAGGTATAGTAAGTAAGGGAAAGTGAATGGATTTACTATATTAAGAGGTAAGTACCCGTTCAAGCAGTTAGATTTTATAGATATTGATCATTCAATTGAGAGTTTCCCTTAATTATAAATTATCCAATATAGTAAAATTAGATTATTTTAAAGTATCTCTCTTTGCTTTTATCTTTCTAGATTATCATTTATGCTTAGAGTTAGGTTGAGTTACCACTTTCATATTTAAAGCATCAAAGTGCTATAAGGGAGCACCATTGAGGAAAATATCAATGTCTAATAACATCACAGTTACCTTTAGGAGTGAAAGTGATAGGAATCAACTTACGACTACCTCCAAGTCAAAACCAACCTGTCCCAAGCTGATGTCAACCTACTAGAAGGTGAAGCTAACCTGTTCCAACCTAAGGTCAAATTGTTCAAAGTTGAGGCTGATCTGCTTTTGCCAAGGCCGAGAGGAAGAAAAAGAGCTACTCAGCATCAAGTCTGTTATCTGTCGAGAAGTCGAGAGATCATATAGCTGAGGCTTCAAGGCCAAAGATCTACTTGGCACAGCATGAAGAGACTAGTGCCTATTAATCATAAAACTCAACAATTGTGAGCCAACCTTTCAAACATCTCGATCAAGCACTGCCAGACTTTAGGAGCCCTTACTCGAATTTGGACATCTAATTGTTGACCTCATCCAGTTCGGATATTGCTCCTTCTAGAACAACCCAAATGACTATATGTCAACTTTTTCTGTTAAACGTACAGTTTTGTATTCTTGTAAATATTTTCTTTATTTTAATTATGAACCCATTCTTTAAGGTTTAAAGCCCTTTATATTATTTATAATGTTGCCACTAGGGTTTTTAGGATTTACTATAAATAGCAACATTTATAATTAGCCGGATGGTGAAGAATATACAAACAATGATTACACTTAAACATTCCCTTTATAGTAAGGATACCCCTAAGCTCTTAGAGCTTACCTTTTCCAGGTTATTGAGTGCTTATTAACTCTTTAATCTTTTTTATGTTTTTATCAATCTTGACCTTAAAATTGTGTTGAACATCTCATTTGAGTGAGTTAATGAGTTGCATCTAATCCTCATTTGAAACCCAAGTAATATTTAGTGTTCATAAGTCGTATTGAACCATATTTCAAGCTCAACCCCTGATTGTGTTTGTGTCTTGGTGTGTGATATCCATATACATTCACTATCAAAACCCACTTCACGTCCCTTTCTCCATTTCCTTCAAAACCCCGAATACCCATTCGTAGCTTAAATCCTACTGTATATACTCCTGCTTCATATTAGAAAGTGAGGATGTCTTCAGTCTAACCCTTTTCCATGAAAAAGGTTATGTTACTTGATATACAACGGGTCTCAAACTAAGAATGAGGCAATTAAGGTTCGAATGAGAACAAGGAGCAAAAGGTTAAAATAGGGTTTTGATGATGAATATATATGGATATCACATACCAAGACACAAATACAATCGGGGTTTCAGCTTGAAATAGTGGTTCGATACGACTTGCGAATACTAAATGTCACTCGGGTTTCAAATAAGAGGTTAGATGTGACTCACTAACTCGCTCAAATGAAGGGTTCACCATAATTTTAAGGATAAGATTGATAAGAATGTAAGAAAGATTAAAGAGTTAATTAACGCTCAATAATCTAGCAATGCAAGCTCTAAGAGCTCAAGAATAACCTTGTTCGAAAGAGGAAAGTTCCAAGTGTATGTATATTCTTCACTATCTGATAATCTGTCTACTAATTACAAATATTACTATTTATAACAAGTCTTAAAACTCTAGTGGCAAAATTGTAAATAATTTACAAGGCCTTAAACCGTAAAAAATAGGCCCATAATTAAAATAAAGAAAATATTCACAAGAATATAAAACTGTATGTTTAATAGAAGAATTCGGCATGCAGTCATTCGGCCTATCTTGAAAGGACTAGGATCCAAACTAGGCAGGGTTGACAATTGGATGTCCGGGTTTGAAAAAGAGTCCTTGAAGTCTCACAGTACTTGGTTGAAATACCCAAAAGGTCGACCCACAATTGCCGAGTACTAAAATTAGTCGGCCCTAGTCTCTCCATACCGTACCAAGTAGGTCTTCAACCTTAAGTCTTTGGCTGTGTGGTCTCTTGGCCTCTCAATAGACGACATATTTGATGTCGAGTGGATTCTTTTCTTCCTCTCGATCTTTTGGTATTAGCTCAACCTCTACAAAAGTTATTCAGCTTCGGCTTTAAAAGATTTAGCCTCGGGTCAAAACAGGTTGACTTCAGCTTCAAGCAGGTTAACCTCGGCTTATAGATAATCGTAGGTTGATTCCTATCATTTGACAGTTAGATGTCTAGGTTCGAGGAAGAGTCCCTAAAGTTTCGCAGTGCTTAGCCAAGATACCTAAAAGGCCAGTCTACAATTGCTAAGTACTACAATTAGTAGGCACTAGTCTCTTCGTACTATACTAAGTAGATCTTTAACCTTAAGTGTTTGGCTGTGTAGTCTCTTAGCTTCTCGGTAGATGATAGATTTGATGCTGAGTGGATCCTTTTCTTCTTCTTAGTCTTCTAGTATTAGCTCGGCCTCAACAAAAGTTGTTTAGCCTCGGCTTTGAACAATTTGGCCTTGGGTTAGAATAGGCCGGCTTTAACTTCAGACAGGTTAGCTTTGGTTTGGAGATAGTCGCAGGTTGATTCCTATCATTACTAGATAGAAGGTTTAATTAAAGGATGTGTTAATTACACTCATCAATAAGTAAACAAGGCAGATACATGAATCATCAAGGTGAAGGAAGGGTTTTTAAAAGTCATGGACCTACATTAGAGAGATAGAAGACAATTTTTGTTGAAAGTTATAAGAGGCTTCAAACCAAAACATGAATAGCCTTAAAGTGTAAGACAACATCCTTGAAGCCAAAAATAGAAGACATGGGGAAGAATAAGTGATTTAGAAGCTATGAAAAAAGAGGTTGAGGAAAGAGTACACGCAATCAATAAGACCCTAAAGAAGTAAGTAGAGGACCTTTAAACATAACTGACAACTTGTAGGGCAGCACTAGCTAATAGATTGGCAATTCAACCAGCTCTTAGTGTAGATGTAACAAAAAGAGAGTACTTTAAGGGGAAGTTGTCCACACAAGAGGTAAACAATTTCTTGACAAGAGAGTTGAATGTTAATTAAAATTCCTTATTAGGTTGGATATTAGGAAAATGGAAAGTACTAGTATTTGCAATTATAGGTAGTCCCTGATGGATCAACATCTAGAATTACATCTACTATAATATAAGACTAATAATTACACTTACCTTCCATTAATATGCAACCTAAGATAGCCAAAAAGTGGTTAGACTAACTAAAGGAGAGACTTGGGCATTTCAACTTAATTGAAACCAAAGGCCGACCATGGTCTAACCCCAATGTGTTCTAAGCGACACTAAGAATTATAAGCGGTACCCCAACCCCTAACAACTTCAGTATCGCTCCTAACACAAGTTTGAGCATCATTTAAAGTTACCCATGCTAAGCTTCAACAATCCTAAGCCAAAGCTCTTCGACCATAAAAACAAGACAATTTACTCTCTCCATCAAACAATCACTAAGAAGAGTAGAGGGTAAGTGTTGATAGCTAATTTTGAGTATAGGCCTCCCAAATGTCAAAGCACAGGTAGCTATTATAGTCAAGCCTAATAAACCCATAAAGGAGGATACCTTGGATGACCCTTAAATGACTCGACACTTGAGCCTTGCTTACTATTAAAGGACCACATGCCATGAGGACCCATGACACTACATGCATTAACTATGGAATAACATATTCAATAGAAGCCAAGGGTAACCATGCTCATCATTGGGCTATTGTACTGGTCCATAACTTGATGTGACGACCTAAGCCTTGGCTATCATTCGATCAAAATTCCTAAACTTTAGTATAAATACTCAAGCCCAATATGTACAAGGAGACAATTATACTCATACATATACTCTTACATATTGGCTTCTTATTTATCCTTTTATAAAACAATTGACTTAAATATCAAAGTGGTTACATCGAAGTAAACTCTAAAACTCATTCTAGCCATGTATTGTTTTGCAGGCTCAAGGAAACTCAATATCTAACTAGATGAAAACCACCATCAACAAGAATTTTATTCTTTGCTTTGTCTTAGGTCTGGTCAACTATTGTCTTAAGTTCTTAGTAGAATTGTTGCAACTTCACTTACTTTGTTGGATTTATGGTTGGACTGACAATTTGGGACTTGAACACTATAAACCTACACACAACATTGCATGATTTAAATGAGTTAGTATATGAAAAAAATTGACACGGGACCTAAACAGATCAAACTCGTTTAAATATGATTAAATTCGTGTCCAAGTTTACGTCTAGGTCTTAAATTGTTTACAAACCCATTTAAATAAGCAAGTTTCATAAACAGGTTTGGGTTAGAACCACAAACTCGTTTAACATTAAATTTATAGTTTCATTCTTTAATTGTTTTATTTTTTCCATTTTCCCCACTAATGCAGTCATATGAAACAAAAATAAAAAAAAATAAAAAAAAAAACAAAACAAAAAAATTAAAAGCAAAAAAGTAAAAGACATTAAGTTACAACTAGGTTTCATTCCTTCTTCTGTCTTTATCTCACTTCCATATTCAAGCAGTTGCAACTATACTCTTCAGTAAGTCTTCTTCTTCTTTTTCTAAGAAATTCATGTTTTTTGTAACTTGGAAGGAATTACTGAAATGTTGATGATTTTATTTAAAACCTCCCATAGAAAATCACATAGACGTATTGAAAATCTTCTTTTTATTTTTTCTTGCGAATTGTTTTATAACACTTAACAAACCAAGTATATTAAACTAAATTGATGATGACTAGATTGTGAAGTTTATATATATTTAATATGTACCTAAACTAGTATCAGTATTTGGAGGATATATATAGTAAAGCTTACCATCATGAACTTTTCCTAACAAAGTTTTTTAAGAGTAGTATAACTGTTATAAAACAATAATTAGTGTACCAATTAAAAATTAGTCTTATCTTTCCAAATTATTTAGATACTTAGAGAGTTGATAAGTAATTAACAATTAATTGTTACTCACATTTGTTTGATTCATTATTTTTGTACATTGTATTCTAGTACTAATGGTACATGTGACATCTCAAATGGGGAAAGCACTTAAATTATAGGGCTACATAACAGAATTTTCTAAAAGTATTTTATCAATCAGTAATTATTATGGAATTGTTAGTTTAAATGGTAACTTTGAATAAATGAGTATATAGGTAGGAGATGTGACACTATAATACATGATGCGTTAGGTCATGAGTTGAGATATTCATACATGATTAATAAATGAGTTATATCACAGGTTGTGGTTTTCCAAACACGAACTCGTGTAGATATGAAAACGAAACACAATACGATAAAATGAATTGGTAGCCCATAATACATGGTTTCTACGTAAAAATAAATAAATAACTAAAGATATAAGGGCTAAGTGTAAATAAGAAAAATTACAATGGAGGGGATTAATATTTGGAGATAAGTTCAGATAATAGATCAACGTTTTATAAAGTAATTCAAATAATTTTATAGATTAGCTATTATAAATATCTTATTTAAACCATTTTGTGAAATATTAATTTTTTATTTAAGCTTTTCGAAACGTTAATCTCTTATTTGAATTATTTAAACTTATCCTCAAACGTTAATCCCTTCCATTATAATTTTTTCGATAAATATATAAGAAGATATATATATATATATATATTTATAATTTATCCTAATAGGTCTCAAAAACTTAATTTCACATCCATGATGATGTAGATGCATTGTTTTCGCAGTATATGTTCAAAATGCAAACTAACGGTTGCTTTGGATATGGAGAGACAGTAGTAAATGCATCGGAGAGTATGAAGTGATGAACCTCGGAGTCATTTTGCAATAATCTGAGTTTGCACATACCTATTTGTTTTTGAGAGATTTTAAAGACGGACTTGATTCATCCGGGATGTTTGGAGATCTAATTAAATCCGAACTAAGTTCACGGGTTACATTGAGTTTCCGGAAGTACATCGAACATGCTCAGGTTATACCATGTGTGCATCCAATCTGCAATGTCGAGGTAGGCCTATAAAACGTTGGGACAGAGTTAATTGTATTGTTGGTTAAGGAGGCACATAAATATGCCACTGTGTCTGTGACGTTAACATGTCCACCATCGCCTATCTTTGAACTCGAAGAAACTGCCCATGATGTTATTGGCCCAGCAGTAGATATAAAGAAAAGACTTGTCCCTCAAGTTAGACCCCACCCCACCCCACCCCAAGACACCACACGTGTGTCCCTGATAAATACGCAAGGACAGTTCAGTACATCCCCGTCATTTGAGGGTTCGGGAGAGGGTGGAGAACCAGTTACGTTTTTGGTGAATGTCCAAATGAGTTGGATGTGCATGTTACTTGGAAAAGAAGAAGCACCGGCACGATCACTTTCAGTTTCAGGATTGTTCTTATCCTGATAGCCCTAGCTTGTGGAGGTCATTGTCCATTAAAGAGGATGTCAGAAGGGCGATTAGAGCGCTTTGGACCATCTAATGTATTGCTTTGCACGATAACAAAAAATGCATGCGTACTCTTGATCGATGATAAAATTAACACCCTTTCTCATCGTAACCTCATAAAAATCAGCTTTAGCTTTACTGCTGCTTCCATTAATTGCTAAGTGATTGTTAACATGCCATAAAGTAAAATTACTCTTTTCAAACGTGGATAGTTTACGTGTGAAAGTCGAGTGATCAGCACATAAGAAGCGGTTTTATTTTGTTTTACTAAGCACACTGAGCTAGTGTGTTAATAGAATCCTTATGGCTGATTTCTATGAGGAAATGGAGTCGGAATAAAATTACTCTTTTAGATGTTGTTCCTATCATCTCCGAATTTTATCGGTAGAGATTAAGATAATTTGTTTCGTTGTATGATACTTGTAAAACAAAGAAAAAGTGAATACAGGGGCAACGTTGGAGGATACTTCGACGCGATCACTTCGATGCTTAACTCAGTATGGTGACCCTAAAAAGCATAGAGAATTAGGAAAGAGAGTGAGCCCTATACCTAGAGGCCTCATTCACTATTTATAATGGATAAGAATAAGTTAAATCTAAACTAAATTATTATAGTTGAACCTTCATCGTAGGCCTATTGGTTTGAGCTTGGGAGGCCTATATCCAAAAAGGCCTATCAACACTTGTCCCTCCCAACTCTCATTATCAAGGAGTTCAACAAAGAGAGTAAGCACATGAATAAGCTCCAAATGCTTTAAATCGAAGCAAGGCTTGAAGAGGCTAAGGTCAAGGTTGGCTTAAGGAGGCCAAGGTAAGGCTCGAAGAGGTCAAGGTGGGCCTAAAGAGGTTGAGGTTGAAACGGGGCCTAAGGAGGCTTAGGCGAGGCCTAAGGAGGTCGAGGTAGGGAGTTCCTCGAATGTATGGATTGATTGACAAGATTACCTAGTATGATCGAGTTGGTAGCATTCCAATTGACGATGCTTGGAGAGGCGAGAAGGGAGTTCTTCAAATGTATGGACTAATGTCCTCTTGACGAAGTTACCCAATGTAGTCAAGTTAGTGGGGTTCCAACTGACGATGCCTAAAGAGACAAGAGGAGGGTTCCTTAGATGTGTGGACTAGTGTCCTATTGACGAGGTTGCTCGATGTGGTCGAGCTGGTGAGGTTCTAACTGACGATGCTTAAAGAGGTAAGAGGAGAGTTCCTTGGATGTATAGACTAGTGTCCTAGTGATGAGGTTACCCAGTATGGCCAAGTTAGTGGGATTCCAATTGACAAGGTCATCCTACCATTCTTCTGTTGTTGCTGGGGGTTGTTCTGCTCAGTACAGGCATCTGAAGCTTTGAGGTGATGAGTTTGTGCGCTGTGTCTCTCGGCTTCTTCAAGGTGAGCACAAAATAGCTTGTTCTAAGTAGTTGACTCCTCAGCTAGTCTTTCCATGCGCTCTAGGCGCTTCTCCAATATCACCCTTAAGAAGGGTTGATTGGCTGCAGGTTGGTTATTCACCAACTAGCAGCTCTCTTACTTGTCGTGATCAGACATGATGTTAGAGGAATTGCTTGTAAGAAATATGTTTAGTGTGTTTGGGGTTTTAGGTATAGGAATTCAGCTTTCTACAAATGGCAACAAATGTCATCGTAAGTTATTTGCCAGTAATGATTCAGCTTCGCATATAGTAATCCTATAAAACAAGACACTGTGAGAGGACCCTAGGGTACTGTTCGACATGGTCACTCTAATGCTTAAGTTAACAGTAAATTCTTGGAGAGCAATGGATACTTGGAAGTAATATACAAGCTTAATATACAGAGTGTAGAGAGTTTTACCGTTGGGTAGTAGATTGATATTTATGGTGGAATAACGTCATTAGTTAGTGAAAGAGATCTTTTTCTGTAAATATGGAAAAGATCTTTTCCTATAAGTGAGGTTGTGGTGTTTGACGTGTCTTATTTATCTCGAACGTAATTGTCGACTTGATATCTTATCTTTATTTTGTGCATTTTAACCATTGTAGAGTTTCTTGAGCTTGATCTAGGCCTAAGGCTTAAGCCCATAGCTCCGAGCCTTAAATAATAAATTGTGTCAGATCTGAACGGGGTCTAAGGGGCTTGTGTTGAAAGAACCCAGTCAACACTTCCTTTTTTATATTTGAAAGTGTTTTTGAAATTTGGAAACATCGCTTTTTTAGAATTGATAATTCCAGCTTTTAGTCTAATTAAAAAAAGATAGTATGGTGATTCTATACTTAGTTAATTAATGTAAATTTATATAAATAACCTTAAATTTAAAATGTAAATTAAAATCCGTTTCGGTTGTTAACATTTTTGAAGAACGAACCACAAAATTGTAACCTCATTGCATGTGTGAAATCTGAACACTATTTATTGATTATTTCTCTCTCGTTTCTGGAAAATTCTCATGCTTCCCCGCTAGTCATTCATCTGGCCATACTTGTGTTGACGTTTCTGACCTGCATATTTGCTCAACGAAACTGTATATATTTGTACTTTCGCTTTTTTTTTTTTTCCTTTTATTGGTTTTATAACGTGATGGCAGATAAAAATGTGTTGTTTATCTTTGTAAGTGTTAAGGCTTCAAACGAAATTGAGTTGCTATATATTTGTACATAATTAAAAATATGTTAGATACATCTGTTTTATATCTATATGTGTATATATGTATAATTCAGATCAGGACCAGCAATTCAAGACATGATCTGTGAACTCGAGTACTAGACAACACAATTATAAGAGGATTTATGTATAGCAAAAATTGACACAGATTACAAATAGCTCATACCTATATAAACACGATAAAATTCACGTTGAGGTTGGGTTCAACTAGCAAACTCATTTATAAATCAATTTATTAAACAACTCCCACAAAATATCTCAGACTGAACCTGTGAACCTGATTAATGCTAGAATAGAAGACTAATATTTTGATATTTTTCTACTGTCACACGTGCTTTTTAGTGGCTAGTACTAGACGTTTGGTTTGTCTAAGTAATTTATGTTATTAAATATTTATATATATGGTCAATATTATCACTTAATTACATAAATATTTATAACTTATATGACTATCAACGGTATTTCCAAAATTATTAGAACTGATATGCTTTTTTTGAACAAATTGGATTTCTTTAATTTGCATGGTGCAATATTATCATCCAAAGTTGCGTCATCTTCTATTAAGTTGTGTAAAGATTGCAACTTCTTCTTTTTTTTTTTTTTTTATTGGTGAAAGTTACTACTCTTTTGTAAGCATTATAATTTGGATTGAGGATATATCTCATAATGCATAACTAAAATTTAATAATTGTTACTGATAAAAATAATATGTTAGTATTAAAAAGGTATAGATAAAAAAAATGAAAAATTATGAACGATGACATCCCACGGGCTTACGGTTTAACTTAATACTATGATGACTGTGAACCTTGGTTATTGGAACTTTAATGTTATTTTGATATGGATTTTTGTCATTCTTGACAACTTGATAGTATTTATCTACTTTTTAGATATTATATATTTAAGTTAAAAATTATTCTTGCAATTACAAATTGTTGCTTTATATTTTGGAATAGGGAGTTCTCAGAATTCCTATAAGCAGTTATTTTTCCAAGTATTTTGTTATTGGCTAAAAAAAAAAAAAACTTAATATTGTGATATTAAGTAAACAAACTATGTTTCGATATATTATACTTCATAAGACCTTATTTTATTAAACTTTTGTTTGCTTATAACTTTTATATTTATTTTTTAAGCTGTCATTTTATTTGTAAATGTAAATTTTATAATAACGACTTTCCTTATGTAGTTATAACTATTTTATATATGTTATGCCCTAAAGTCATAGAGTTATAATAATCCCATCGTGTAAACTAACCTATAATAGTAACTAACTTTATAATCACTATCGTAGATATGATTTATACAAAACGTTTACAACTCTTCGCTTTGAAGTAAACAGTTCAATTAAAATTAATACTAAAATTTACATAAAAAGCTAGAAACTTTAAGTTATATATACATAATTATACATATATTGTCTTATAATCCTAGAAAATTCTACATGCTATGATAGTATGATAAGTAACATAATACAAGACCAATACATAAACCTAAGAGTATTAACAAAATAGTAAAGGACTTGACCGTTTAGCCAATCGATTCTCGCTGCCCCATAACACTTAAAAAAGAAACTGACCTTAGGATAATTATATCGCGGTATCTCAATCGGAACATTTAAGAAAATTTATAAGGGTATGAGCAACCAACGACTTAATAAGTCAAAATGAAAACTTAAGAATGCATAACAAACACTAATAAGGTTTTCAAACAATTAATTATATATAATGCAATACGCAAATGCCATCACACAACGTGGTCCAATCTATTGTGAAATCAGAGTACCTACTCTAATCTAGGTTAAGGAGTTTTCATGTTTATGCAACAACTCATAACCAAATATAGGTTTATGTAATGAAAACACCGCTTCTCCTATGACTATTTTTTGAACCATTGTCCTCATTCTTACCACAACGTCCTCATTCTTATCACAATCTCCTCTCTTGTTACTTAGTTTAGCTAAAGATAAAGAAAAGAACATTATATTATCCAATGCTATCTTTTTTGAAGGTATTAGTATTTGGTTGAAGAATCCTAACTATCTCCTAAAGAGCTACAATACATATTTAATTGAGATATTTGGGTAGGTTATAATAAAGTTCGATTTAGAGTGATCAAACAATCTCACACCAGTTAATTCACAACAATCACCAAAACACAACATAAATTTTCAACACGAAATCAGATATACATAAACATATGCACATATAACTACCTACAAGCACAATCAATACAATTCTAAGCCTTGGAGTACGTTAAAATAGTACTCCAAAATACAATGAGGTATTGAAAAAAAAAATACACATAAGGTAACATAATTTAACTGTGTACCAACTGTTTTTTTACATTGAAATTTATAGAAAAAATCTTCATATAGCTATTTTAATCCTAAATATGCTAGCCTTCAAGTCAGATATATTACAGTTATGCTAGCTCAAAAAAGTGCCATTTTTAGGAAGGGATTTTGAAAAAGGGAAACTATAAAATGTTATTATTAAGCCTATGTCATAAGATCAATATAATGATCAGTAGGAGGATTTTAAATAGTATTAATAATTAAATGGTATTAATTTTCTAATTTACCTTAAATCCTTGGTTCACTCACTTAACTTAATGCAGGTTAACTTATCTCTGTATATCCTATAATATAAATACTCTTTTAATATTTATATTCTGGTAACATATAGACTTTAAATCATGATTTGACCTGATTTTTCCAAATATATATTACTCATTATCGATCTTATTATAAGTTAGTTTCGGAATCGGTTTTTGAATCTAGTTCCGATCAGTTTTTTACTCTGAGTGTTATATGTGAATCTTAAGAATGCGTTTCAAACTATAATGTGAAATCAATCATATTATACTTGAATATCTTAAATGTCACTTTTAGCACCTAACTAATATTCGAGTCTATACGGTACATATCAGTCCTCATTTAACTACTGAATTTACTCTTAATGAGAGAAAATTTTAACATTTTCATATAATTACCAAAATTTAAGTTTCATATTAGATTTATTGTGTATTACTATTATTATTATATTATCAATTTTACCCTAATATTTTATAGTTATTATAAATCCAATTTCACATGCTACCAATTTACATGTATTCACTACATATTATACGTAATAATTACATCTAATACTCTAAATGTTACAAATATCATACTTCATTAGAAACTAATCCTAAAATACTTAATTGTACACTAAATTAGTAATTACCATTTAATTACGAAATTAGCCAAAAATCACCCATTTTATACATTATTTTAAGACCTAAAAATTTTCTAAAAATTTTGAAAATTCATTTCTGAAAATTCTCTTCATAGCACTATTCTACATCCTCTAAATAGCCTATAAAAAAATTAAGCTCAAAATTACATTATTAAGGCTATTTATTTCCAAATTGAAATAAACTTAGGTTTATGAGATTTTTTAAGTACTATATATTTTTAGACATAATTTCATCAAGCCAATATTTTTCCCTAAATCTACATATATAAAAACCTCAAAATACAAAATTTCATAATGTTATAAACAAATTTAATAATTTAAATAAATTAAACAAAATTTGGGTTGAAATTAGACTCACTCGTTTGATTGACTTCTGACTACCAGTGGTAGCCCTAAGTGTGTCAGCAACAATGGGCGGTGGGGGTAGGGTGTGGTGGTAGTGGCCATTCATTTTCAGGTGGCCATTGGTCATAGGTTTCTTCTCTAAGTCTTAATTGCACACTAAATTTACTATTTTTTGAAAAAAGACCCTAACTCTCTCTTTTTTATTTCTCACCATTTTTTTTTTTTACTCCTAACCGACCAAATGAGTTCTAGTTGGAGTTTGGGGTATTTATAGAACTATGTTGATTTTTTTCTTTCAATTTTTGATTGACAACTGACCTTATCTTCCCCCATTTCACTTTCTATTTATCCTCATTTAATTGGTTAAATTTTTTCTTCTTAATCCCAACATGCCACAACCTGAATCCAAATAATTCCTTGCTTTTTCTGATTTTTCTTTGATTTTTTTGTAATTTTCTTTAATTATTTAGTATATTTCAAGCATTTTAAGTAATTTCGGGTATTTTTACATATACGTAAATACATATGGAGTACAAGTAAATACTCTTAAATATTATTTATATTATTTTATGATTTTTAGTGTTTATATAATTTATTTCTATCAAAACTCGTTTTATGCATTTTCGATAAATAATGGGTAATGTGCTTATAATTCAATATTATGATATTTAATTATTTTATTACTTATTTTCCTAAATTCAAACTTACAGGAATACTTTTACTAATATTCCTAACTTCATCGAATAATTTAGACTTGATCGAATACTTTATCTGATTACCCTAAATTTTATGATCGAATCCGAACTTCTAGTTGTTCAACTTGGACATGAAACACATTTATTAAATTGATCAAGTTATGGGTTTATATTTTCATATATGATTAATAAACAGATCGAGTAAAGGGTTGAGGTTTTCAAGACACGAACCTGTTTAGATAGGACTCGGGATACGATGGTTAACATGAATGGCTAGCTCTAATATAAATGGCATGTAATCTGTATAATTTATATTGCTCTATATGTTATGTATATATGATATGATTTTTGCATAATCATTCCATGTCAATTTATAAATTCTTCTTCAACATATCTTTGTTTTATTATAATAGAAAGATTATCATAATTTTAGAAAATAAAACCTACTCATTCAAAGGTGAAAATCTTCTAGTAAAATTGATTATGTTTAACTCTAAAAAGTTTTTGACTTAATTAAATACTTTGCAAATAAAAATCAATCATTTAAAAGGTAGAGCTTGCAAAGTAAGTGTATGTTCTACAAAAATAAAAAGAATAGGCTAAAGAAGATGCTACAAAGATTTATATAGGAGTACCAAGGTTGTCAAAGTCGCGATTTTACCTTGAATCGCTAAGGGTCTTATATAATCAAAACATTAGAAATGCAAATTTCTATAATCTATGTAAATAAGTTTTTAAAAACTATAAATATACTTATAAAGGCATAAAAAACTTAAAATGTATGATGTAAATAAAAAAAATTCAACACAAATTTCGGCCACGATATTAATTATGGTACGACTAATTAAGAATAAATTGTTATACTATTGCATAAAACTAAAATATAAATATTAATATTTTTGTCTTAAGAAATTCATCAGTAGAGACTTAGGTCGATTGGGCCTTTGAGAAGTTATCATTGGGCCTACGAAATAAACATAAGTGAGTGAAACATCCAGAGGTTTGTTTAGTGAGATCATTTTGATGCTTAAGTTATAATATGTAGGAAGTAAGAATGGCAGCAAGATGACAAAATATGAGAGTCCATATCCCTCTTACTCATAGCCTTAACCTCATATTTATAGTAAAGGATGGCCAGATAAAGATGGAAAGTGGATATACATGAAGGGAAAGTGTACCCTAATATAATAAGAAAGTAGATCTCCTATTAAAGTAAAGCTCGATATGCAAGGATGAGGTGAAGACAATTGACTTTCCTAGAGGTTGTTTTTTCAATTGGCATGCTTCCACCTCTATGTACCCTAAACAAGTCTACCGACCTATTGGAGGCTAAGCATACTCCTCAAAGGGGAAGTCTAGGCTCTAACCTAGCTGTGGGTAGCTTGGGTCATAAGAAAGCTTGGTTACAGGTTGAGTGACTTGTATTAGACTCTTAACAAGTTAGACTAAGGCTCAAATAGCTTGGCCCATGTCTTAAACAAGTCAGTATAAACCTAAGGGGAGTCTATGTCCAAATTGGCTTATCAACACTTACAACCCCCTGTACGTGTACTAAATTCTCATTAATAGAGGGTCGGCAAGGAGAGTTAACACATGGTTGGGATCCCATGGTGCATATTTGAGCTACTCCAAATTGGAGGCAAACTTGAATTTGACAGCTGAGTTCCTAGTAAGCCTTTGGCGATACTTTCAAACCTAATGGTGCTTTGATGAATATCATCCTTATGGAGTAGCTAAGCAAGCAAAGTGTTCGAACTGGAAATTGCTTGTGTTAAACGAAGTAGCACTGCGTTATTGTGCTCTACTAAGCTAATAGGCAAGGATAAGCCTAGGTGCATGAGTAATCGAGTTACTTAAGGCTCTACCCTTGCTAAATTAAGCTATTATGAAGTTTTGCATCCCCTTCCCTAAGCTAAGATAAAAGGCATCAAGCTCTTAGATTCTGACATGTAGAATGTCCTAGAGTGTTAAACAACTTTCGATCCATGGAAGATGTAGCTTCTCGAGGAAGATTTCATTCAATTTTACTTTTGCCATGCAAATTCGAATGCATTTGATACAAGATGATACCTATCGAGTCCTCACTGTATATGCTTACGTTTATCTACTTTGTCAAGGTAATCTTGGACATTGAAATGAAACAAAAGCTACGTGGTGGGTAAAATCTAGGCGTAGATAGGTCATGTCCATCTCATTTCTCTATAATTGACATTTCAATTTTCAATGTTAGGAGCTTACATATGCCAAAAAACCTTCAGTACTACATTTTTTTCTTGCTCACTTCAACATAATTGAGCTTTTCCTCTGCAATCTTAGTATTCTTCTTACTCAACTCGTATCATTGTTTAATCATGGCAATATTAAGTACTTCAACTT
Source organism: Lumnitzera littorea (assembly GCA_024138015.1). Classification (NCBI taxonomy): domain Eukaryota; kingdom Viridiplantae; phylum Streptophyta; class Magnoliopsida; order Myrtales; family Combretaceae; genus Lumnitzera; species Lumnitzera littorea. The sequence continues at coordinate 105,935,971 of JAMXBB010000007.1, read as the reverse complement.
CTAAGATGACCTAAAGTAATAAGCAAGAGGAGTATGTAAGGAAGGTGCCCTACCCTACCCAATGATGGTGGTGGTGGCGGTAAACACTTTAGGCGTGACGACATAAAGTGGTGGTTCAATAATGTAAGTAGGATCAAGCACAAGAAGGTAACTATTGTTAAGACCCTTAGAGATATATATCCAGAGGACAACAAGGATAGAAAGGCTATGGAACCTCTATACACAATAGTGATTGATGACGGAAATAAGCCAAACGAGGTGGAAAGTATCATGTCGTAGGTGAAGATCAGCCACCACTTAACGATATACTTCAAAAAGACTCCTCATGGTTAGTATGCATTTAAACCTGGGGAAGAAAACCATGTGGCTTTGATTCACGAGAGTGAGTTCTACCATTATTTCAAGAAATTTGAATTTAGCCTTAGCATTTTGTCCTTGGACTTCCAAAAGGAGTTCTTCAACTATCATTAGTTGAGTTTGAGCTAACTTATTCCAAATGGTTAGCATTTACTCGTAGCTTTCAAGGCACCGTACATATGGTTCGTTGTTAGGGCAAACCTCCAACTTTGTAGGTATTTCTTTGCCATGAAGTGCACATGGATGGTTGGTACTACCTAACAAGCTAGAAAGATAAGAAGATACTTGATTAGCTTAAATTTTCCATCCTTGTTGGAAGGAGAAGTTAATGTTCATTAGGTAATAGGGATTAAGTTCTTGGTCCCATTCTTAGAAGCTAAGTTTGAGGCCTTTAAGGCTTAATTCATTGTATTTTAGCAAATCAGCCTACTTGGGACAAGATCCTTTACTTCGTCTAAGGCCTAAGCCATTTTCCTAAGCCTAAGAACTTGATATTCATCTAGGCAAAAGCAACCCTAACCTACCCATAAGCATCTGAGCTCTTCCTAGGACACCTTAAGCTATATTGAACGTTTAAGCCAACTTAATATAGGTTGTTCGAGCTAATCACCCGCATTGTTCTTGTCCATCTTGAGTTATCCATAAAGGTCATTGACTTATCTAAAGACTAATCCATTGCACTCTATTAGGAGACACTGAATATTCCCCTTTTGTACTTTTGTCATAGCATTCAGTCTAAGCCTGTGTCTCATTACGCAGACCCTAAGGATGATTCTCTAACATTATTCCTTTTGTCTTTTCTTAATTTTACCCCTTTCAATGTATCTTAGGTTATGGATTTTTATTCTTTTGGATATTTTATCCTTTCGATGTATTGTAAGTTATGAATTTTTATTCTATTATGTACAAACCTTACAGGGTTAAGTATATAAGGCCTCTTTTCTTATAATAGTTGGAACAATCATTACTTTCTGAATATTGAATGTAATAAATTCCTCTTGAGAGATTTCTCTTAAGTTTACTCTTATCTACTCCTTTAGCAATAGTAGTGGTGATCAACCCTAGTGAGTGTTTGTGCGGTCGCATAGGGCTTAGTGGTACATAATATCCATTAAGTGGCTTGCAAGTTGCTAACCCCAAAATTCCCATTTCCTTTCTTCCTCCATTATTAGTTTGAGTACGTTTATATGTGTATGTGATACCATCGTGTGTTTGACCCTAAAGCATATTAGCTTTATTACTATCAAAGCATGAGATTCCGAGAACAAAAGCTTCGATTTCGTGTGCTGCATCAAGTTTTGGTTCATAGATAAGTACTAGTATAGGTTTTCTTTATCTTGCAGTTATTTTGTCCTATTAGACTTATTGTATTTTAATTAATAGTGGGTTGTATGTGGCATTTGTTGCTATTTTGAAGTTGTTTTCTAACAGGGTCAGTTGTGGATAGTATTTGAAGTTATGGTAGCTAAAAGCCAAAGTTGTTGTGGTTAAGTGAGTAGTTAAAGTACTTGAAGTGGAGGTTATATTGTGTTGTTTTTCTTTATTGTATTGAACCTGTTTAGTTAGTTCATTAGCTGTCTCAAAAGTAGTGGTTTTTAGGTCATTATGGTAGTGGTTATATTAATGGTGTTGATGTCTTGTCTAGTGAAGTATATTAGTGTCGAAAATGTCAAACTTAGGTGTCACATCTCGATTTAGTCCAGATTGCAACACCTATAACTAACTTGCAATAAACTAGAGGATAAGGCTACATATATATATATATAACAATTTACTTACATAATCAGTAGGTTTAATGGAGTTCATCCTTACAAGTGATACTTCACATTTTTACACTTTTGTTCAAGCCAACTATCATAATCTTTCACACTTTTTTTTAACAACATTTATACATAACAACTATTTAAGTCTAAAATAAAAAACAAAAGTCCTTTAAAGCTGTTAACTCCTGTTACGCCTTGAAATCGCAGAATCGCAACAGTCCCGCTGCGTAAACTAACCTATAATAGGAACTAACCTCATAGTACCTATCATAGATACGATCTACATAAGGTGTCGACAACTCCTTGTTTTAAAGTAAATAGTTCAATTAAAATTTTTAGCTAAAATTTACTTGTAAAAGTAAAATTTTAAGTCATATATATATAATTACATTCACATTACCGTAGAATTCCTAAGAGATTCTACATCCTAACATAACAGCTAGCTAATTTACATATCATATAGTAGTTCTTCGTCTTAACAATACTAGCAAGAACTTAAACAAAAACTTGATCATTGGGCCAATAGATCCTCACTCCTCATAGCTTTAAAAGTAATCTAACCTCTAGGTAATTGTATCACGGCATCATAAATCAAAAGTCAAGACCTACAAAAGAATCTATATAGGTATGAGCAACTACAACTCAGTAAGTTGAATTGGAGACTTATGAATGTATACAAGCACAATCAAGGTTATCAAGCAATTATTCTCATGAAATGCAACAAATAAGTGCCATCACATAACGTAGTCTAGTTCAATGTGAAATTAGAGTAATTTCACTCATTTTAATCCAAGTTGAGGAGTTTTCATGTTATGCAATAGCTCACAACCAAACGCAGGTTTGTACAATGGAGACACTGCTTCTCCTAAGACTATTCTTCAAACTAATGCCCTCATCCTCATCGCGACCTCCTCTCCTATCACTTAGTTTGGCTGAAGATGAGGAAAAGACTAATTTGCTATCTAACACTATCTTTTTCTAAGGTGTTGATGTTTGGTTAAAAAATCCTAATGATCCCCTAAAGGTTGCAATGCACGGCAATTTAGGGTATTATGGTCAATAAGGATTAGGTTCAATTTAGGGTGTTTAGACAATTTCACACAAATCCAGTCATAACAGTCATCAATCACTATACAGATTCCAGCACGAATTCAGATACGTAAGTACATGCATAAAACTACTTACAATCACAATCATACACAATCCCAAGTCTTCGAGTACTCTAAAATAGTACTCCAAATACAGTGAAGTAATAAACCCAACTTGAAATCTTCAGTCGCTCACTTAATCAGTTGCGGGTTGTCTTGTCTCTGTATATCCTATAATATAAATACAATTTTTAGTACTTATACTTCAATGATACATATTCTAGGTTATGATTTAATTAAATTCTTCTTATATACCTATTATTTACTAATGATAAATTCTACATTAGTTAAAGGTTCGTTTTCTGAATTAGATTCTAGTTCAAGCTCTAATTAGGTTTCAACTATGAGTAATCCTAAAATACGCTTTGAATCCTAATGTGATAATAATCCCATTAAGCTCAAGTATTCTAATATCATACTAAGTCTTAATTCAGTATTCTAACCCACTTGGTACACTCTAATCCTGATTAGTGTACCGGATTTACTTCTAATAGGAGAAAATTTTACATTTTTTGTATAATTACCTAAAATCAATTTTTGTACCAGATTTAATATGTACTAATATTATTATTATATTATCCAATTTAACCTATTATTTTATATTTATTAAAATTCCAATTTCACATATTACCAAGTTACTCACATTTATTACATAATTCCCATATTAATCGCAATTAATACTCTAAATGCCAGGATTATGTTACCCTACCAGAATTTAACATCCTTAAACATCTAATTACCTTATAAATTAGTAATTATTCATTTAATTACTTAATTAATTCAAAATTACTTATTTTTCTCATCATTATAGGGCTAAAAAATTACTTAAAATTTTCAAAAATTAATTTTAGAAAAATAGCTTCATAGTACTGTTCTATATCACTTAAGTATTCTACAAAAAAATTTTGAGCTCTAAATTACTCTCTTAAACCTATTTATTTCTAATTCTAAACATGCTCGGTTTTGTTCAATTTCTTGAGAACCCTATATTTACAGACGTAATTAAACTTAATCACTATTTTCTCATAAATCTATATACAATAAAACATCATAATAACAAATTTCATAATTTTCTAAGTAGAATTAATAATTTTAAGACATTTTACAAAATTGGATGAGATTTGGGACTCACTTAGTTTTAAAGCTTTTGGCCACCAATACTCGTTCAAGGTGTATCGGCCAGTCCAAGAGGTCGGTTTGGAGTATGGTGGTGGCAGTAGTGGTGGTGGCGGTTCAGTCCTAGGTGGTGGTAGCAATTCAGTTCTAGGTGGTGGTAGCAATTCAGTTCTAGGTAGTAGTGATGTGTGGATTCGGCTTACTTGCCTTAATTGAATAGATTTGAGAAAATTTTTTCTAAAACCCTAATTTCTTTCACTTTTCGATGCTCTCTAATTTTCCAAATCTTCTAATTGTCTAAATGGCCTTTTGAATTTTTTTGGCTATTTATAGGGCTATAAAGCAATTTTTGTGAATTAATTAGACAAGACTAGCTTATTTTCTTCCATTTTTTTTTTTTACCTTTTTTGTTGCTTCAATTTAATTGGTCAAATTTTCTCTCCTTTTCCCCTAGCTACCACAACTTGATCTGGATCATTCCCTATCTCCTTGATTTTTTTCTAATTTTTCTTTGATTTTTTAATAATTTTCTTTGATTTTTTTAGCAATTTTCTAACAAATTTCAGCCAATTTAGGTAATTTCGCATATTTCTACCTACACGTAAATATATATGGGGTACAAGTAAATACTCCTAAATATTATTTAGGTCATTCTATGATTTTTAGTATACATATAATTTATTTCAAACGATTCGTTAGTTATCGAACAAGTAATATACTTAAAATTTGAAAATTTTATATTCTCTTATTTTATTACTTATTTTCTTAAATTCAAACTTATAGAATCACTTTTACTAATATTTCTAGTTTTAATTTATAATTTAGGTTTGATCGGATCATTTAGCTGATCGTTTTAAACCTTACATACTAAGCTTGATCCTATAGTTATAAAGTTTACATTTAAGGCTTATAACCCCAACTTAGGAGCTATCAAAATCTTTCTCCCTAATGGTAGTGGTGCCCCTCTTATAAGTCGCCTTGATTATGGATATAACACATATTCGCTCAGTTCACTATAAACTAAGTGAGAGTAGATAAAACATACAATATAACATACACATATCCAGTTATTGTAACATATTAGTATTGGATACTTAATCAAACAATATTAACACCACTCGTAGGATCTTTGCAAAATTGCATCCCATGCTTATGCATGATAAGGATCAAGGATCGATTACATGCTCTCGAGCTTGAGGGCTCTCTCAATTGGTTCGCTGAGCTGTTTGAGGTGAGTTAAGCGTTGAGGAGTAGTGCTTACCCCAAGCCAATCTACCGAGCTACCTTGCTCTCCATGCTATCCAAGATGTTGTCGAGGTGATCAACCAACATGCTGAGCCGAACCCTCCACTAAACCATAGTTCAAGTGACAAATCTGAGTACAACAATCTCTACTCTACCGAGGCCAACCAAGACTATCAGGAGTCGACCCTTCGAGGCTAGCCTAAGGTGAGTTGTCCTTGAACCAACTACAGTCCAGCCCTTTCTGACACCGAATAGGCCTGAACAAAGGCCCACTCTTACTTGGACTACAATACTGTTAAAATCACAGTAAAAATGCGCGTGCATTGTCCTTACTAGCAACCGTATTGTCCTTTCTGACAAATGACATTTACTATGCACAATTTCATGTCTCACTGTATAGTAATTTCCTTTTTATTTAGCAAATAGGAATTCATTTTTTTTTTTTTGTAATTATTTGTAATATAGAACTTGCCTTAACAGGGTACTATAAATAATCACATAATGTAATAGCCGTAAGAAGATATACAGAAGAATACATTGGACTTTTTACCTTCTCTTAAGCTAAGTGTCCTCTTACTCTTGAGCTACTCTTATTTAACTCATTCGAGCGTGGACTAGTGGCAAGTGACCTTCGGCCACACTTATATGTTATATCAAGTGCGACCTGAGCTCATGTGAGGCATTGGTGCATCATATCCAGTGTCGGTGCATGGGAACCTATGCTCTCCCTCAACTATCATTTACTTTTCAGGCTATCTTACAGCTTGGACCCACCCTCTTTGGTTACGCGTGATATTAGGTTCGTGTGTTCATCCATGAGTCCGTATCATCTTGGTATTAGAGCTTAGCTACGTTTGAAGCTGGATCTTGCTACGGTGTTCTTTTAATAGTTTGTCACTACTCTTGTGTGATAGTGGTTCTATTGTTAGCTTTGAAATTTAGTAGCGAGAAGTGTTTTGTACTTTGTTTCCCCCTGTTTTCATTATGCCAAAATAGAGTGTGGTTGACTCTGTGTTTATTGTGAAGTTATCATTGTGAAGTAAACATCAATGTTGAATTCAAGTGTGCAAGGGACTTTGGGAAACCAAGAAAGTGATACTCAACATGGTCAAGGACAAGAAGGAAGCTTCTTACCTCAGTCAGTTGGTGATCGCTTGAATAAGCTTACCAATTTAGTAGTTAGTCTAGTAACTGTCATCTTAGAAGACAGATAGCAAGCTAGAAACAGCCCTATGAGGGAACATAAACAACAAGGTTGAAGCAATGGTTAATTTAGCTAAGATAACACCCTAGCTCGACTACCCTAAGCTGAAGGAATTGGTAAGGACGCTAGATGAAGACTAGCACTTGAAGAGATTGAGGAAGAAGCAAAAGAAGGTAACGAGGCAGAAGAGTGCTACGAACCTGAGGAAAGGAATGTACAAGCCCTTAGAGTTGAGGGATTAAAGATATGTATTCCGAGTTTTTCTAGAAGTGGTGATGCCGAGGACTACCTAGATTGGGTAGATCAGATTGAAAAGCAGTTTGAATGCCACGACGTGCCTAAAAATGCAAAGGTTAGGCTAATTGTGTTGGAGTTCACTAACTATGCCGCCTTATGGTGGAAGAACTTGCAAGCCACTAGAAAAAGAGAAGGAGAATGAGAATGAGAATGAGAATGAGAGATTAGGAGTTGGGATGACATGAAGAGAGTTATGTGGAGAAGGTTCGTATCGAGCTATTATCTACAGGATACCTTCAAGAGACTGCAAGAACCGAGATAAGGAGAATCGAGTGTAGATGCTTACATTAAGGAGTTCCAAATGTTAATGATTCGGTGTGAAGTAGTGGAGCTAGAAGACCGAACTGTATCTCAATTCATTAATGGATTGAAGTATGAGATTGGGGATGTCCTAGAAACCCTGAACATTAAAACGCTTGATGATGCAATCCGAGCCACCTAGAGAATAGAAAGGCATTGAATAGGAAGATTCCAACCACCAATCAACCGTCCTGGTAGTAGCCAACTTGTTCTAAGCAAACTTATGCGAACGAAATCGAGCAAGGTCACTAAGACTCGACTTGCTTAAACTACATGAGCAAAGGAGAAGGAACTACTGTCATGCCCCAAACCAGAAGAGTCGTAACAGTCCTGCCGTGTAAACTAATCTAAGATTGAAGCTGACCTCACAGATGATATCGTAGATACAGTTCACACAAGGCGCACAACTCAACCAGCTTGAAACGTCTATTCTGACACTTGTTAATAACCAAACCTGTGGTAGAGTGATAACTCTGATTTTAAATATATTTCACATGGTGATTTTATAGTATTTCCCTTACATATTTGGTTTTCTTTAAAGAAATTGATACTTAATTGAGTAAAATTTTGATTTCAAGGTTTGAAAACGAAGAAAAGGAATCAAGTTTCACTCAATTTGGAGTTCAAATGAATGAGTTATGAAGTTTTGAAGTTACATAGTCTGGAACACAACTGTGTCCCTAGGCTATGTCCATCCAGGAAAATTTGTCAAGGTCAGAAAGTTACACAACCTGGGGATACGACTGTGTCCCAGGCCGTGTCTGGTGACGAAAAAAAAGAAACCTTACAATATATTATAAAAGGATATACTAGGGTTTTGCACAGGAGATTGGACATAAAAGAGAGAAGAGACTTGAAGAGAAGAAAAAGAAAAAGGTGAAAGCAACACCAAACTTCAAGATTGAAGAGATTTATCATCAACAAAAGGGGTTTTTCATGTTTTATTTATTGGTTTTGTTGGAATTCATTTTTAGTTTCATTATGATAGCTTAAAACTCTTGTATTTAGGATTATGGAACCTAGGGTTTTATGTGACTATTAGATAGATTGATAATTTTCAATAAAGTTTCTATCTTTTCTTAATTCAATTATGTTATTTAATTGTTAATTGATATTTCTAGAATATCAATCTATGATGATTGAGAAATTACATGTGTAATTAGATCTTTACATAATTGGAGAGAATTACATGTGTACTTAGAGATAAGATACATGTTTCTTTCGAAAAGTTGTTCGTTTGTGTGGAAATTCATTATATATTAATGCAATTCTAAGTTATATTACTATGTGAAGAGATTCTAGTAAATAATTTAGGATTAGAGTTAATATGCTTGAGAAAGGTATTAACTTTAATTGTAAATCTCTTCGGTCAAGAATAATAGAAATCGAATTGAATATATTTTAAGCGGTTACATGTTAAACACTAGAGGAAATAATTTCTGAATACGTTATTGCATTCTTGAAGTCGTTCTTAGTTTTATTACTTTCTAAATTGCTTAATCAAGTCTCACAATTAGGTTAGTTTATTAATTTTAGTATTTTTAATTCATTCAACTCAATATAATTTTCTGGTTTGATAATAGAGCTAAGGTTAATATTAGTACTCGAAGTCTCTGAGGGATCAAATCGGACTCACATCCGCTATATTAAAACTAATAGGTGCACTTGCCTGATATCAAGTTTTTGGTACCGTTGCTAGGGATTTTCGATACTAAGAACACTAGTTGTTTTATTACTTTGACCATTTTGTTTTTCTTTTGTTTTCATTGTTTATTTTAATTACCTAGAGCTGCAATTGATCAAGTATTTCTTGCCATTGTAGTGCATGACCCGAAGCAATCCAGAAGATTTGGTAGAACTCGATCCTAAAATTGAGATAACTGCCCTTCAAAATTTGAGATTGTGACCTAGACAAATTGTGGCTACCATAGAAGACGATTCAATCGTAGAGATTAAGGAAGAGGGTGAAGAGGCCAACACTCAATTCATCAAGCAAGAAGATCCACCACACATGGTTAACAATGGTAATGAAGCAAATCGGACAATGTCTAACTATTCAAGGCCTACACTTATTGGAGTTGACTCTAGTATCGCAAGGCCAACCTTCGCGGCTAATAACTTTCAAATTGCACCTAATATCATAGAAATGGTGCAACAATATGTTCAGTTTGACAGTTTCTAAGATGAAGATCCTAATGCCCACATCTCTAACTTTCTAGAGATTTGTGATACATTTAAAATCAACGGAGCCACGAATGATACCATCCGACTGTGGCTATTTCCTTTTTCCTTGAGGGGTAGAGTAGAGCAAAACAGTAGTTGAACTCTCTACCACGAAATTCAATCACAACTTGGAATGAATTGGTGGAGAAATTTTTAGAGAAGTATTTCCCACCTGTAAAGACCGCTAAACTTCGAAACGACATTTCTTGTTTTGCCTAATTGGAAGCGGAGACTCTATATGACACTTAGGAGTGGTTCAAGGACTTGCTCAGGAGGTGCCCACATCATGGCCTCCTACTATGGATGCAGATTCAGACATTTTATAATGGTCTCAATTTATCTATGAGATAGATGATTGATGCATCTGCAGGAGGTACTTTGAACATAAAGACACCCGAGCAAGCATAAAACCTAATTGAAGGAATAGTGATGAACAATTATTAGTGGGAAAGCACTAGAGCCAAGCAAAAGGTTATGGGAATTTATGATGTGGACTTGACCGCTACTCTGGCAGCCAAGGTGGACTTATAGAGTAAGAAGATTGATGTACTCTCTGTTGGCCCTCAACAAGTACAATCGGATGTAAGTGACTTTGGTATGCAGGGGTATGGAGCACAAGAACAACTGGAACAAGTAGATTATCTAAGAAATCCACCTAAGCAACAAAATAACCCCTACAGCAACACTTATAATCCCAGATGGAGGAATCATCCTAATTTCTCATGGGGAAATCAAAACTAAGGCCAGCAGAAGACTAACTTTAGCCCACCTGGATTTCAGAGACCATTCCTACCTCCTCTTCCTCAAGAAAAGAAGTCTAATGTGGAAGAACTTCTCACAAAATATATTCAAGGCAATGAGGCTCGCTTATCTAACATTGAATCATCGTTGAGGAATCAAGAGGCTTCTAATCGCAACCTTGAGAACCAAATTGGTCAACTTGCAAAGCTAATCTCTGAAAGACCACAAGGAACACTCCCAGGAAATACCGAGGTCAATCTCAGGGAACATGTTAATGCTGTGACCTTAAGAAGTGGTAGAAAACTGCAAGTGGAGAAGAAGGATAGTGGAGAAGTAGTTGAGAAAGAAGTGGAAGTCAACCGTAAGGAAGATGCAAAGCCACTAAAATCAAAAGAAAGTATGGAACCACCGAAAGTGAAGGAGTACAAGCCTCCCATCCCTTACCCGCAGCGCCTTGAGCAAAGTTACACTGATCAGAATAAGGAATTTGGTAAATTGCTTGATATTTTCAAACAATTACACATTAACTTACCTCTTGTTGATGTCATCTTATAGATGCCAAAGTATGCGAAATTTCTAAAGGATCTTCTATTGAATAAGAGGAAGTTAGAGGAGCTTACAACTGTCACATTAAACGAAAAATGCTCGGCACTTCTTCAGAAAAAGTTGCTACAAAAATTAAACGATCTAGGGAGTTTCACTGTTCCTTGTATGCTTGGCAGTTTGTTAGTAGATAATGCTTTGGCAGACTTAGGAGCCAGTATAAATTTGATGCTGTATAAATTGTTCAAAAAGCTAGGGTTAGGAGAACCTAAACTAACGCGCATGAGTCTTCAATTAGCTGATAGGTCTATCACACACCCTAGAGGCATCATTGAGGATGTTTTAATGTAAGTAGACAAATTCATCTTTCCCGTGGATTTTGTTATACTTGATATATGTGAAGATATTGAGGTGCCAATCATTTTAGGTTGACCCTTCTTAGCCACTGCTATGGCTGTTTTTTATGTTAGTGAGCATAAGTTGATATTACGGGTTGGGGATGATGAAATAGTTTTTAAAACTCTAAAGGCAACGAACAAATTTCTTGACCTAGAGGACATATGTCACAATGTTAATGCCACTAATGTTGTTATATCTACATGTGTGCAGGAAACGCTTGCCAAAGATTCCTCAAGCTATTACTTGTAAAAGGGAGATGAAAATCCGGTGACTAACCCCAATTGTGCAGAAGTAGTAGCTCAAATAGAAGTTCATGAATCTATTGTGGACAAGAAGGGGGTTGATCCACTCCATAAGCCAAAGGATTCTAAGTTAGGATCTTAGGTTAAAATCCTTCAATGAGAAGCCACCAATTTTGGAACCAAAACTGTTAAGAAATCATTTGGAATATGTCTTTGTGGTGAAAAGTTCAAAACTTCCAATGACAACCACATCTAAGCTAAAAGCAGACAAAATGAAGAAGTTTAGACTATATGAATTTGATAAGTGGCATGATAAGGAGAGAAACTATGGAAGTTATGCACCAATGAAATGGAATTGGTAAGGTCGATGGCCTAAGGGTAAATTTACACTCGTATAGAGAGTTCAAAAACGAGATACAAGAGAAGTCTTATCTCCACCTGGATAAAGAATCATAAATGAGAAGACGTATCCTGTTGAGCTGTCGACGTTAACTATAGCGCTTCTTGGGAGGCAACCCATGTCTAACTTTGCTCTCACTTTGGTTCTTTTAGTTTATTCCATTTTATTTTTCTTTTATCTAACTTTGCTTGCTTCTTTTATTTGTTTCAATTTTAGTCATAGGCTTTTCCCTTTTTAGTTTCATTTTTTTCTCTCTTTAGTTTTCTTTGTCTTATTTTTCTAAGTTTAAGTACTTTTATTTTTTTATTTTTTATTTTTTTTTAAGTTTCTTATATTTTTAAATTCATGAATTTAGGTTAACAAAAAAAAAAAAAAAAAGAACAGAAAGTTACACGGGCATAGGACATAGTTGTGTCCCAACCTGTATCCACCCAGCGATATGCCGTCCGAACATAAAGTTACACGGGCATGGGATACGGTTGTATCCCAGCCCGTATGCGTCCAGAATTCACGCTCGAACACAGGAAGTTACACGGGCGTGAGACACGATTGTGTCCCAACCCTTGTCCGCCCAAGTAAGGCACTGCCAACAGAGAGTTACATGGGCATGGGACACGGTCATGTCCTAGCCCGTGTCCGCCCAGCACCCACACAACTCAGCACACGCCCTGCACAATATTTTCAAAACACACACACACCTTCTCAAACACGTACAAACATCAACACATATTCATTTCACATTTCATCTTTTCTCCATCTTCTCCTCATGTTCCTGATCCAAGTAAGTTCTCCTAATTTTTTCTTCTTTTTTTTTCTTCTGTCTTCTCTTGTTTATGCTTTATTTTCCTCATTGTTTAGGCATGTTTAGCTACCCGACATTTAGGTCTTTTGTGAATTGGTACAAGCATTTTGTCCGAGAATTTACTTCGTTTTTATTCTTTCATAATAGACATACACAATTGCCTTGTGTTACTTGATTTTAATGCCTTTATGATGCCTCTTCTGGTTACATATTCCTGTATGATCTTTCAAAACCGAATTTTGTTGGCTAATTCGATAATCATTATTCAATTACACCATTTAGGGTTAGAATTGTGAGAGTGATTTTAGGACATTTAGAGTTTTTGAAGTGTTGGGACATCTTCTTTTCAAGAAGATTGTAATGTAATGAGTCTAATGTATAATTAGTTGGATGAATTTGCTAGCCATTTCTTTTACCCCAACTAGTTTTGTAGATGCACTCTACATGTTTGTTTAAATGTCCCAATGAGAATTCTTTCAATATTTCTCATTTTACTACTTTACAACTCTATCTTAGTTTAAACTAAGTGTGGTGAGGATGCGCGTTTTTGATTTGGTGTAGTGTTTCCTCTCAGGTTGTTAATGGCAAATTGTGAAAAGTAGATCGTTTGAAGGAGGTCTAAATCTATTACATCATCTTCTATTCATGAAGGCACTATTGTTAAGCTACTGGTCACCCTTTCTCCACTAAAGTATCTTATGCTTCAAGGAAGAGAAGTATTAGTTTCTTTTTTAATATATGTATTTCCTTTTTCCCTATTATTTTTTTTTCTTGTTTGATATCTTGCTATTGTGCTTTCTTAGTCGTACATTGAGGACACTGTACGTTATTAAGTGTGGGGAAATGATATATATGAATTTGTTACTATTTAGGAGACCAATTATTCACATTTAACCCAATTAATTTTTAAGTTAACTTGCAATAGGTGATTAACAAGTGTTGAGCCAAATTAACTGTGTCATCTTGATCATTATTGATCTTATTATACTTTACTAGAATTGATTAGTCAAATCTGTGGAGGGCAAAGTTACGAGTTATTTAGCTTAGGACTCTAAGACTTGAGATTGGAGCAACATTACTAGTTGAGAATTAGTCATGGTTATTTTTAAATTTACTTTTATGTATACCTTTCTCTTAGAAATTTTTAAAAGCCCTAAAATTTTTAGCAAACAAACAAATGAAATTCTTCTTTTGAGAAACCCTTGAAAAATCACAATGATTGGTGGTCAAAAGCAATAACAAGTGTATGAATTGAAAAAATTGGTAAGGATTCATCTTGGTCCATTAGAAGAGCGAGATTGAGTCCTAATGCCAATTCTAATGAAAAAATTGGTATGGATCGGCCTTGGTCCGTCAGAAGAGCAAGGTTCTTTCCCGCTATCAATATAAGGAATAAGTTGGTATGGATTGGTCTTGATCCGTCAAAAGAGCGAGATTCTTTCCCTCCACCAACACAGTTGTGCTTAAATAAAGTAAATTTAAAAGACCTCCCAACAAAAGCATGAACTAGGGGGATGATCAAAGGATGAGTGGATGTAAAATGTGTTTATTTTAGATTATGGCGCTTAATGAGATGGAAGAGAGAATTGTATACACTTTAGTCAAATGGACAAAATTTTTATGACTCTTTCCCAGTTAGCGAGATGTTAAATCCAATTTTTAGTTTAACAATCCTTAGTTAAATGACTCGAGTAAACTTTGATTTCCATAAATTAACTAATGAACTCTAGTATTAAGTATTATTGGAGCATTCGAATATGGTCAGGTGAAATTATGACATTGTTAAGGGTGAAATTGATTGACTTTATTATTGCAAGTAAATTGAAAGTGATTTTCTTCCCTTTCTTCGGGTTAAGGGTATTTGTTCACCGGTTTCCTAAACAGTGATAAATTTTGATTAGCGTTTCTTATCCCGAAAGTTTTGTTTTGATTTATTTGCTTGAGGACAAGCAAATGCTTAGGTGTAGGGAAGTTTGATAACTCTGATTTTAAATATATTTCATATGGTGATTTTATAGTATTTCCCTTACATTTTAGGTTTTCTTTAAAGAAATTGATACTTAATTGAGTAAAATTTTGATTTCAAGGTTTGAATGCATTCTTGGATTGAAAATGAAGAAAAGGAATCAAGTTTCACTTAATTTGGAGTTCAAATGAATGAGTTATGAAGTTTTGAAGTTACACAGTCTAGGACACAATTGTGTTCCCAAGCTGTGTCCATCCAGGGAAATTTGTTAAGGTCAAAAAGTTACTGTAAGCCCCAAAATTCAGCCAAGTAACCATAAGATTGAACTTAGAACCCAAGGTTTAGGGCGATCGGCTAAAGGATCCGATCACACCCAAATTATAAACTATTGAGAGAAATATTAGTAAAAATGACCTCGTAAACTTAAATTTAAAAAAATAAATAGTAAAATAGGAGACTATAAAATTTTTAAATTTTAAGCATAATAATTGCTAATTACTGAAAAGGCAAAAAGTGTAATCTAATAACTAATAAATTACTAGAGATAGATTATATGTATACTAAAAATGTTAGAATGACCAAAATAATATTTAGGAATGTTCATGTGTACCCCACATGTATTTACGTGTAGATAAAAATACGCGTAATTACTAAAATTGGCCGAAAACTAAGCAAATAATTAAAGAAAAATATAAAATAATTATGGAAAAATAAGAAAAAATCAGAAGATGATAAGATGAATCAAGATAAGGTCGTGGCAGGCCCAAAGCTGCAAAATAAAAATTAGCCAATAAAAATTGAACAACTTAAAAGCCAAAAATCAAGGAATTTGGACAAAGTCTTGTCAAATTAATGCATATTAATTACAGCAAATGTCTATAAATAGGGAAAAAATTTACAGAGCTCATTTGGATAGTTTGGAAAGTGAGAAAATTAGGGAGAGTCGAAAATTTGAGAGAAAATCCAGAAAATAAAAAAAATAAGAAAAACTGTGCAATTAAGGGTTTTAAAAGGAACCTACACCTGACGAGGAGCTGGAAGTGGACGGCCACCACCACCACACGGTGGTGGCAGTGCCCAGGCCGGCTGACAAGGCCACGGCGGCCCGCGGTGGCCGAAGCCACCCAAAACGGTGAGTCCGATTTCCAGCCTGAATCTTGTGTAATTTTGTAAAAATAGTAAATATAATTATAAAATTATGAATTTTGTTATTCTGGGATATTTTTGTATGTAGTTTGTAGGAAAAATATTATTTTGATGAAATTATATCCCGTAATATATGGCCCCTAAGAAATCGTGCAAAACCGAGCACATTTCGGTTTAGAAATAAATGATCTTAGGAGTGTAGTTTCAAGCCCAAATTTTTTTTGTAGATTACTTAGATGATATAGAACAGTGCTATGAAGCCCGTTTTCAAAAATTAATTTTTGAAATTTTTAGATAATTTTTAGGCCCTAAAATGAGGCATAAAATGGGTAATTTAGGGCTAATTATGTAATTAAATGATTAATTTCTGATTTAGTGAATAATTACATGTTTTAGGATGTTAAAATCTGATGGAGTATGATACTTGTAGCAATTAGAGTGTTAGATGTAATTATTAGGTTAATTATGTAGTAAATAGGCAATATGGAAAAATAGTACATTTTAAGATAATTTTGTAAATTAGGGTAAATTGGAGTAAAATCTGATTTAGGATGAATTTATACATTTTGAAATGATAAATGATGTTTAGAGATGATAAATAGAGTAATATAAATATTAGAAATGCATTATGTGCATAATATGTAATAATGCATAATGTGTAATTTTTGAAAATATAATAAATAGAAAATATTAGGATAAAAATTGATATTATATAAATAATAGGGATATATAATAAATCTGATAAGAAACTTGAATTTATGTAATTATATGAAAAATGTAAAAATTTCTCATATTAGGAGTAAATTCAGTACACAAATAGGGATTTAAGTGTACTGGATGGAATAAAATACTAATTAGAGTTAATAATGGTATTTAAGAGATCGGGAAGTAATGTGATTAATTTCACATTATAGGTTGAAACGGATTTTTAGGGTTGGAATCTAAAACAATACTTAAAAATTGAACTAAAAACCTGGTTTAGAAATCGATGCGAAAACCGAACCTGAACCTAACCCCAAACCTAGAATAATTGTAAAAGACTTAATACCTAGATAATTAGGCATATTAAACCTTAAACAAAACCTAACAATAAGCATTATAGGATAAAACGAACCTATAACAGTTATATGAAAAGCTGAAACCACGTTCGTGTTATAGGGATAACCGGCGATGGCCTGAGCAAATCGGACCTCGAGTGAGCGAGCGAGGAGTCGAGGTAAGTTGGGATTAATACGATGCTGTATTTTGGAAGCTTAAGATTATGCTTGGTTGTGCTTGTTAGATAGCTTAAATGTGTGCATGTGCTTGATTATGGGTGATGCTATGATTCTGTTTGTTGCTCTGGCAAATATTGTATGAATTGTATGTAATGATTGATCACCCTAAATTGAACTTAATTAAATATCCGACCAGTAATCATAATCGGACATGCATGGCAACCCATTAGGGGAACTTAGGACTCTCCGGCCAAATACCGATCCCTTCGGAAGGGATAGCGCAGGATTGCAAAATGGTCCCTTCTTCATCCTCAGTCGAACTAAGTGACAGGAAAAGAGGTCGTGGCGAGGGTAAAGGCAGTGGTTCGAAGGTAGTCGCGGGAGGAGTAAGGTCTCCATTACACAAGCCTGGGTTTGGTCGTGAGCTGTTTCATTAACGGCAACTCCTCAACCCGGATTAGAGCAGGCGCAATTTCTCTAATCTCACGAAGGGCCAGACAACGTTGTGCGATGGCATTTGCTTGCACATGCATTGCATCTAATAGGTGATTGAAAACCTTGTTGTGTCTCTGGTATAGTTTTAAGTCCTCCGTCCTAACTTACTGAGCTGTGGTTGCTCACATCCCTATAAACGTCGTGCAGGTGCTAGCTAAGAAGCGGCAAACCACTACTCTGAAGCTAGCAACTGCTGGATCCTGGGAAATGAGGAAAAACATATGAAGAATAAACACATACTTTTAAGGTTTAAGTTTTTACTTTAGAACTTTTCATTTTGAATAATGTAACAACTAGGAAAAATATTACGAAGAAATATTATAAACCTTAATTATAATAGCTGAATAATAGCATATATATATTTCCTCACTTTCTTAGATTAATGATTTATTTAAATTACAAACTGTTTACTTCAAAGCGGGTTAGTCGTTGACGCCTTGTGTAGATCAAGTCTAAGATAGCGGTTGTAAGGCCAACTTCTATCTTAGGATGGTTTACACGGCGGGGGCTGTTACGACTCTGCCGCTTCGGGGCGTGACAGTTACATGGCCTGGGGATACGACTGTGTCCCAAGCCGTGTCTGGTGACGAAAAAAAGAAACCTTACAATACATTATAAAAGGATATACTAGGGTTTTGCACAGGAGATTGGACATAAAAGAGAGAAGAGACTTGAAGAGAAGGAGAAGAAAAAGGTGAAAGCAACACTAAACTTCAAGATTGAAGAGATTTATCATCAACAAAAGGGGTTTTTCATGTTTTATTTAATGGTTTTGTTGGAATTCGTTTTTAGTTTCATTATGATAGCTTAAAACTCTTGTATTTAGGATTATGGATATTAGGGTTTCATGTGACTATTAGATAGATTGATAATTTTGCAATAAAGTTTCTATCTTTTCTTAATTCAATTATGTTATTTAATTGTTAATTGATATTTCTAAAATATCAATCTATGATATTATGTATGATGATTGAGAAATTACATGTGTAATTATATCTTTATATAATTGGAGAGAATTACATGTGTACTTAGAAATAAGATACATGTTTCTTCCGGAAAGTTGTTCGTTTATGTGGGAATTCATTATATATTAATACAATTCTAAGTTATATTACTAAGTGAAGAGATTCCGGTAAATAATTTAGGATTAAGGTTAATATGCTTGTGAAAGGCATTAACTTTAATTGTGAATCCCTCCGGTCAAGAATAATAGAAATCGAATTGAATATATTTTTAGTGGTCACATGTTAAACACTAGGGAAAATAATTTCTAAATACGTTATTGCATTCTTGAAGTTGTTCTTAGTTTTATTGCTTTCTAAATTGCTTAATCAAGTCTCATAATTAAGTTAATTTGTTAATTTTAGTATTTTTAATTTATTCAACTCAACATGATTTTCCGGTTAGATAATAGAGCTAAGGTTAATATTAGTACTCGAAGTCTCTGAAGGATCGACTCGGACTCACATCTGCTATATTAAAACTTATAGGTGCACTTGCCTGATATCATAGAGTGTTTACAAAATACCTGTTCTATACGACTTACTATTTAGTACCACAACAGTATTTATACAAACATTTTACGTCCAAAGGTAAAGTTTACAATCAATGTTTATTAAAAACCACAGGTTTTGTAGTGTATGTACAATAAGTTAGGAAACTAGTGGGCTCCCAAAGAATTCCCAATCAGTTTCCTAAGAACTCAAAGACAAAGTTAAAAGCTTAGGTTTAGTTCCTCGATTCTCACTTTTCCAAACAGCAGCACACTAACCTGAGAACGGTGGTACCTGAACATCCTGTTCTTATTCATCACCTGCAAAAGAGTCTGTAGGGATATAAGCACAACTAGCTCAGTAAGTGGGTCGGAGTTAGAAGAGTACTGTACAATCACAAATAAGGTTAATAATTATGATGAAATGCAATGCAATCACTCAAATGAAACATCGCACAATGTTATCCGGTCCATTGTGAGGTTAGAGAAATTACATTTGCTCCAACCCAGATTAAGAAATTTCATTGCGACTCAAGTCAGATCAAACCTAGGCTTGTGCAATGGAGAACACCCTCTGCCCATGACTGCCTTCGAACCACGGCCCCCAATCTTGCCGCGACCTCCTTGCCTGTTACTTAGTTTGACTAAAGATGAGAAATGACTATTTTAGCTATCCTCATAGAAGGAAGTTGACATTTGGCCTAACACTCTTAATCGTTTCCCTTAACGGATGTTTATGTATATCTAATTTCATTTTAGTTGAATAACCTTTAGTTTTAATTAGGAGTAACCAATAAGTTCACACAATACAGAATCCATGCAAATATGTAGAACAGCACACCAAAGAGTTGAACTCCTGTTACAACTGAGTATCATTCACACACACAGCATGCGCATAATCATCTAACTACAAACACAACCAGAAGTACTCTTGGGTCTCCGGATACTTTAAATAATACCCAAACAAGCGGTGAAGCCACAATCCCAACTTACTTGTTTAGACGTTCGCTATTACTGACTTGAATTGTCAACCGTCTTTGTATTGGAAGGTCCTAATTACACAAAAGACCCAAATTCAGTTTTCGTAATAATTACGAAAATATTAGGGTTTAATCTCTAATGGTTATATATATATATATAATATACAGTCATGTTATTACTATATATTGAATTAAGTTATTAATTGTTAATACTGTATATCATATATACTATTATATATTATATATCGTTTCGATCGCATCAAAACGTATTTTTTATTTATTAATTCACATTTTAATTTCGGTAAGGTTACCGAAATATGTACATTCTTAAATATAATAAAGTTATAGGTTAAATTAGTTAAGGTTGTTCGATTTTAATAAAATTAGTGTCATTGGGTTCGTATAGATCTAACGACACATTTTACGGGTCCTATTTCTAGAGACGGCTTTTAACTGGTAGTTTGAGTTTTTAATACAATTATACATAATTATATAAATATGATCGTATTATACGTAATTTACGTTATTAAATTGTATTTCATCTAATTTGTTCATATATTGTTATAATATAAGTATTATCTAATCTTAATATACCCAAAGTGTATCCCAATTAGAAAATATTAATAATTAGAATAAAAATATCCATTTAATCCAATCTAATCAGTAATTCCCACATATAGTTTTTATTTAACTATTTAATTTATTTTAGCTTATTAATATTACAAATACACCCCAACTCGTAAATTAAGCTATTTTACTTAATAAATTCGTAATAAATAATTCGGGTTACCAAATAATTCCCCGAAAATTTCTATAGACTCCTAAAAATATAAGAGATTCAATTATCACTTGGATTCAAGTTTCCGATCTATCGCCTATATATTCGTATTGACGATTTTACCCCTAAATTATTATAAATTACTCAATTATGATTCTTTTAGTACCAAATTAATTTCATTTTGACTCAATACTGTTATTATTTATTATAGATCAGTACATGTTCATTTCATTAATTAATTTCATAATTTCCTATTAAATTCATAATTTCAGCCTATTTTTGAGCTATTTTCAAGCCTAAAAATGAAATAAATATTAAAAATATTCAAATAAAAATTTGGGCTACATAGCAATTATCTACATATCATACACATCCTACACAAAAATTTTCAGCTAGAACAATATCATTTAGTACATTTATTTTATAAATATAAATTCGAGTAAATAATAGATTCTTAATAAAGCATATTAAATATTATGAATTTTTCAAAAATAAAAATACCACATGAAAGCATGTTTAAAATAACCTAAGTACAATTTTTTTCATAATTTTCTGGACGGATTTACTAATTTTTAGAAATTATTGAAAAATAGGGCAAGAAATTGACTTTGGTGTTCTTAGGTGCTCCTGTGGTCGATAGCGGTTGGGTGGTTGTCGGACGGCTTGTGCGGTGGGTGGACCATGTGGGGTTAGCTGGGTTTCACAGTAGAACCACTCTAGGTTATGGTTCTACACTTTCATTAAATTTTCCCCTGTTTTTTCTATTTTTTTTTTATTTTCTATGATTTTTTCTAATTTTTCTTTCTAAGTATTTTTTATTCCAAATTGCTAAAATTTACATATCTGAAGGTATTGGCCTTTTATAGTGCCTCTAAGTCGGTTAGATGATTATTCTTTAATTATTTTATATTTTTCTTTCTAATTTCTTTTTTTTTTCCTAAGCGTGAGGTGCCCAAATATTAGGAAACTTGCTTTTGAATCAGCATCTCCAATCTTATCTCCTGCCACGCATCATTGTCCAGCAATCTTCAATGCATTTGGTTAATTTTTCTTTTTCTTTTATTAAATAATTACTTAAATATAGATATTATATGTTAGAATTAGTTATTTAATTAGTATATAAGTTTATATCCTCTATAAATAACATGTGAAATGTATAACTTTACTCATATAATTAAGTTTCTAGCATATCTTTTATATTTAGGATATGTTCTAAAGTTAATTTCATGAATTCAACACAATAAATATATAATTACATAATTTAGGGTTAATTTACGGGTATAATTATTATTTATATTGGGTATACTCATAAAATTACGCGTATTTTTATATAGTAAATTATACTATATTATCTCATTTTATAGCTTAATTAACTTATCTCTAAGTTCTCATTGCAATTTAAGTTCGATTTTAGGAGTTCCGAACATTTTTGTATTATATTAAATATTCCAACTTCTAAGGGCAAAATTGGGATTTCGGGTCATTATTACTAAAATCTAACTTCACTGTAATATCTCGACTAACTTTTTTGGGCTCAATTGGATAAGTTTTCCTAAAAACCCTAAATCTAAGCTCGGTTGTCCTAAACTCAATTTTGGGAGCTTACAACTACCAAGGAAGTTCGAGAAAGGCTAGAGTTCAGGGAAGAAGACGAGTGAGATCAAGTGTTTCAAATGCCAAGGATTTGGAAACATGGTCACTTAGTGTCCGAATAGGCGAACAATGGTGATTTTCTCTCTGCTCATCTTCAAGCATAGGACTGATACTCATTGTCCTCCTCAATACTAGAGCGGTCGACATGAATTTGCCTTCCTCGCTGTAGATAACTTCCTCCTCGGACAGCTCAGTCTGTTTACCCTCCTTTGACTCCTCTACTTCCTCATCAATATTATTTTTTTATTCTAGTCGTAAAGTTTAGGCTCAATTGGATAAGTTTTCCTAAAAGCCCTAAATCTAAGCTCGGTTGTCCTAAACTCAATTTTGGGAGCTTACAACTACCGAGGAAGTTCGAGAAAGGCCAGAGTTCAAGGAGGAAGACGAGTGAGATCAAGTGTTTCAAATGCCAAGGATTTGGAAACATGGTCGCTTAGTGTCCGAATAGGCGAACAATGGTGATTAGAGGCAAAGAGCTAACTGTTGAGGTCAATAGTACTGATGAGGAAGTAGAGGAGTCGAAGGAGGGTGAATGGACTGAGCTGTTCGAGGAGGAAGTTATCTACAGCGAGGAAGGCAAATTCATGTCGACCGCTCTAGTATTGAGGAGGACAATGAGTATCAGTCCTATGCTTGAAGATGAGCAGAGAGAAAATCTCTTCCATATTAGGTGCAAGGTGAACGAATCATTATGCACACTAATCGTTGACGATGGGAGTTGTACCAATGTAACCTCTACATTTATGGTTCAGCAGTTGAAATTTCCAACCATACCCTCACTTGAAACCTTATGAGCTTTATTGGCTCAATGAAAAGGAAGCCCTACAAGCGAATAAACAGGTGTCTGTGCCGATCTGTATAGGCAGGTATCGAGGTGAAGTGCTTTGTGATGTGCTGCCGATAAGTGTGTCCTACTTCCTACTTGGACAACCATGGATGTTTGACCGAGCAATTATATATGACGACGAGAGGAACACATGTGTTTGTGGAGCATGAAGGAAGAAGATTGAAATTGAGTCTCATGAATGCTGAACAGGTAAACGTCATGCAGTCCCAGCTTAACCGAACCCTAACGAAGGAGGGTCTGGTACTAACCCAAGCTGAACTGAAAAGAGAAATGGAGCTGGAAGGGCCGACCTATCTGCTTGTTAGGAAGCTTTTGGAGATGAGACTCGAAGAGGAAGAGCTACCGACCGAGGTAAAAACTTTACTGGAGGACTTTGCTAACCTGTTTCTAAAGGAGCTACCGGAAGGTTTACCCTAAATCCGAAGCGTTGAGCATGCGATTGACCTGCAACTAGGAGACACATTGTCAAATAAGCCTACCTATCGGCTAAACCTTAAACAGGCTACCAAACTGTAGAGGCAAGTAGATGACCTTATGAAGAAAGGGTATGTGCGCAAGTTGTATTGTGTCGACCCTATTAATGCTGAAGAAGGATGGTCCTTGGAGGATGTGTGTAGATAACCGAGCCATCAATTGAATCGCCATCAAGTACATGTATCCCATAACCAAGCTTGATGATATGCTAGACGAGTTAAGTGGAGCAAGAGTGTTTTCTAAGATCGATCTCAAATCTGGATATCATCAGATCCAAATGCGTATAGGAGATGAGTAGAAAATCGCATTCAAGACATGACATAGTTTATATAAGTAGTTTGTAATGCCATTTGGACTATCCAATGCGCTGAGCACATTTATGCGACTTATGAATCATATGCTATGAGAATTATTGGGAAGGTTTGTCGTTGTTTATTTTGATGACATTCTAGTGTATAATCCTGACTTGGAGACTCACCGAGAACATCTCTAACAAGTGCTTGCAAAACTCTGAGCTAAATAGCTCTACACCAATTTGAAGAAGTGCGACTTTTGCCATTCCAAGGTGATCTTCTTAGGATTTGTTGTGAACGGAGGTGGCATCTGAGTCAATGAAGAGAAGATAAGAGCGAACATAGAATGGCCTGAGCCAACCTGTTCTGCCGATGTGAGAAGTTTCTACATCTGAGTGTCATTCTATCACCGATTCATTAAGAACTTCAGTACAATTGTGGCCCTACTCACCGAACTCTCAAAGAAGAATGTTGAATTCAGATGGGGTAAGAAAGAGAGGAGGGGTTTTAAGGAAGTGAAAGAGAAGCTAACTATAACCTCCGTCTTAGCTCTATCGAGCTTCGACAAGATATTTGAAGTAGTGTGTGACGCGTTTCGACTAAGCATAGGTGCTATGCTGATGCAAGAAGGTTGACCTATCGCTTACTTTAGTGAGAAACTTTGAGGAGCCACACTCAACTACTTTGTCTATGATAAGGAGTTATACTCCTTAATCCGAGCCCTAATGGTATAGCAACATTATCTGCTACCCAAGGAATTTGTAATCTACACTAATCATGAATCCTTGAGATATCTGAAGAGCTAACCAAAGTTGTCCAGGAGATAAGCCAAGTGGGTTGAATTCATGGAGGGTTTTTCTTATGTTGTAAAATACAAGAAGGGAAAGAACAATGTAGTGGCCGATGCCCTATTGAGACAACATACCTTTCTAACTAAGCTGTAGACGAAACTGTTTGGTTTTTCAACCATCAAGAATTTGTATACCAAGGACACACACTTTGGTCCTATCTATACCTATTATGAGGAAGGACGGACACTGGACGACTATCACAGGAAGGACGGATACTTATTTAGGACTATACCATGAAAGAATTGCTAGTATGTAAGGTACATGGAAGGGGATTAATAGGACACTTTAACTAGCGTCGAACGAATGAGGTATTATCCTCCAGATTTTTTGGGCTAAGGATGAAGAGAGATAATCAGTCCATGCTAGAAAGGTGTGCAACCTGTGGAAAAGCGAAGAGTCTAGCTAAACAAGGACATCCTAACCCCGACCAAACCATGGTTCAAGCTAAGTATAGACTCTATGTTAGGATTATTGAGGACATCCCGAGGGAAGGACTCCATCATGGCGGTTATGGATTGATTTAGCAAGATGGCATATTTTGTGCCCTGTTCTAAAACTAACGACGCTTCGGCTATCTCTTTTCTCTTCTTGCAGGAAGTAATCAAGTTGCACAAAATTCCCATGATCATTGTTTCAAACTGAGACCCCAAGTTCATGAGCCACTTTTACAGGACGTTGTGGAGGCAAATGGGAACCAAGTTGCTATATAGCACGTCTTGCCACCCACAGACCGATGGAAAAACTGAAGTTGTTAACAGAACCGTGGGAACTTTGATGCGAGTTGCCGTCGGACGAAACATGGCCAATTAGGATCTGTACTTACTAATCATTGAGTTTGCATACAACAGGACCACCCATAGTGTAATAAGCATGTCTCCATTTGAGGTCGCCTATGGGTTCAACCCTAAACTACCATTAAACCAAGTACACCAATAGATGCTTGATGAAGACTAGCCAGCTGTCGAGAGAGTTGAGGCCATTAAAGCCATGCACCAGAAGGTTGTAGAGCAACTGGATCGAGTTGTTATTAAGCTTGAGAAACGAAGTCGAGGACAGAGGAAAAGGGAATTTCGACCAAGCGATTTGGTTTGGAAACACCTTAGTAAGGAATAATTCCTAAACTTAAGGAAGAGCAAGTTATCTCCTAAAGCTGATAAACCTTTCAGAGTGTTTGAAAAGATTAATCCTAACGCCTATAGGATTGAATTATCTAAAGGATATGGAGCCTTAGACCCCTCTAACATTGTCGATCTCTAACCTTACACTCCCAAGAACGAACAACTAGGAACCGAACCATATTTGATCCCAAATCTTAAACAACTAGGAGGGGATGATAAGGATCAAGGACTGATTACATGCTCCAAAGCTTGAAGGCTCTCTCAAGTGGTTCGCCGAGCTATTTGAGGTGAGTTTAGCACCGAGGAGCAGTGCTTACCCTAGTCTAATCTACCAAGCTACTTTGTTCTCTATACTATCCAAGATATTGCTAAGGTGATTAACCAGCATGCCGAGTTGAACCCTCTATTAAACCAGAGTCCAAGCGCCAAATTTGAGTATAGCAATCTCTACTGTGCCAAGGTCAACTAAGATTGTCAAGAGCCGACCTTCCGAGGCTAACCCAAGGTGAGCCATCCCTGAACCAACTACAGTCTAACCTCTTCTAACGCCAAACAGGCCTAAATAGAGGCCTACTCTTGCTCGAACCACAATACTATTAGAATCACAGTAAAAACGCCTACGCATTGTCCTTACTAACAACCGTACTGTCCTTTCTAACAAACAACATTCGCTGTGCATGATTTCGTATCTCCCTGTATAGTAATTTCCTTTTTATTTAGCAAATAAGAATTCATTTTTTGTAATTATCTGTAATATAGAACTTGCCTTAACAAGGTACTATAAATAGTTACATAATGTAACAACCATAAGAAGATATACAAAAGATTACACTGGACTTTTTACCTTCTCTTGAACTAAGTGTCCTCTTGCTCTTGAGCTACTTTTATGTAGCCCATTTGAGCATAGACTAATGGCAAGTACTTCGACCATACTTGTGTGTCATATCAAGTGCGACTTGAGCTCGTGTGAGGCGTTAGTGCATCATATCCAACGTTAGTGCATGGGAACCCCTACTCTCCCATGATTGTCGTTTACTTTTCAGGCTATCTTGTAGCTTAGACCCACCCCCTTTGGTTACGCGTGATATTAGGTTCGTGTGTTCATCTACGAGTCCGTATCAATGCATATAAACTAATGCATCAGTACCAATATTTGAGCTTTGAACCTCATTTTTCATTCAATTGGTCAACTCAATTGGGCATTTTGATGCAATGTCTAGGAATTGAGCAGGCAACAAGGAACTGCTTAGGAGTAGGACCCCCAACCTGTGTTGTAAACAAGGAAAAGCATTGCCAAATTAGTGATGATCACAACAAGGAGTGATCAAAGCGAAATGCTCAAGTGTATGCAAGCTTATATGCTTCAAAATTCTAACTTTTAGAAGGCAATCCTTGTTTAAACTCAGTTTTCATAAAATCTAACTTGTAGGTCCTTTTCATGCTGATATCAGGCAAGTGCACCTATCAGTTTTAATATAGCGGATGTGAGTCTGAGTCGATCCCTCAGAGATTTCAAGTACTAATATTAACCTTAGCTCTATTATCTAACCAGAAAATTGTGATAAGTTAAATTAATTAAAAATGCTAAAATTAACAAACTAACCTAATTATGAGACTTGATTAAACAATTTAGAAAGTGATAGAATTAAGAACAACTTCAAGAAAGCAAACAACGTATTTAGGAATTATTTCTCCTAGTGTTTAACATGTGACCACTTAAAATATATTCAATTCAATTTCTATTATTCTTGACCGGAGGGATTCATAATTAAAGTTAATACCTTTCTCAAGTATATTAACCCTAATCCTAAATTATTTACCGGAATCTCTTCACTTAGTAATATAATTCAGAATCGCATTAATGTATAATGAATTCCCACACAAACAACCAACTTTCCGGAAGAAACATGTATCTTATCTCTAAGTATACATGTAATTCTCTCCAATTATGTAAAGATCTAATTATACATGTAATTTCTCAATCATCATGCATAATATCATAGATTGATACTCTAGAAATATCAATTAACAATTAAACAACATAATTGAATTAAGAAAAGATAGAAACTTTATTGAAAATTATAAATCAACCTAAGAGTCACATGAAACCTTAGGTTCCATAATCTTAAATACACGAATTCTAAGTTATCATAATGAAACTAAAAACGAGTTCCAACAAAAGCAATAAATAAAACATGAAAAACTCCTTTTGTTGATGATGAATCTCTTCAATCTTGAAGTTGGGTGTTGCTTTCGCCTTTTTCTTCTCCTTCTCTTCAAGTCTCTTCACTCTTGAATGTCCAATCTTCTGTGTGAAACTTTAGTAAGTCCTTTCATAATGTATTGTAAGGTTTCCTTTTTCATCACTAGACACAGCTTGGGATACAGTCGTGTCCCCAGGTCGTGTAACTTTCTGACCTCAGTATATTTTCCTTGATGGACACAGCTGTATCCTAGACTGTGTAACTTCAAAACTTCATAACTCATTCATTTGAACTCTGAATTGAGTGAAACTTGATTCATTTTCTTCGTTTTTGATCCAAGAACGCGTAAAAACCTTGAAATCAAAATTTTACTCAATTAAGTATCAATTTCTTTAAAGAAAACCAAAGATGTAAGGGAAATACTATAAAATCACCATGTGAAATGTATTTAAAATAAGAGTTTTCACATGCCATGCCATGAATACATCAATGATGTGTCAAACATCACATCAAGCAAAATGTTCAAGCTTCATATCAACTATAAACTTAATTTGCTTTAATCTCATTTAAAGTCTTATCGTCTCAATCTTTAACCTTATGTCAAGTTCGCTTAAACAAACACCTTCAAGGTTGAACAGTTTGCTAATGTTTCCCATAGTTTGAATTTTGCATTGTAAATATCATTCAATCAATACATTCATGGCAACTAATTGTCAAGATCCAAACCAAGCATGGTTAATCAATTACATTTATAAGGACATCATACAATTGGCAAACATCATTCTAAGATTTGGAATCAAGCTTAATCAATCAAGCATATTCTACTCAAACCACGTAACTTGCAACCTAATGAGTAGACAAAAGTCTACTCTTAAACATACAATATCCACTTACCTGTTACTAGTGTCCTTTACCTCTAGTAGCGTCTTTGGGCTTCTTGTTATTCAGGTAACTTATGATTAAAATTTACACTTAGTGTTTATTCAAGTTACATAAAATGATTCATTCAAGTTTAAGTGTGTTTGTAAGTTAAGGGTACGTACCTTAGCTTTTTAAGCAAGAACATTTCACTAGTACTTAAGACCTTTTACAGGACCTTCTACATGACCCTTTTGTTAAGGTCCTTACCTTCTGCACAACCTTCTACTAAGGTGGAGCCTTCGTTGACTTCACTAACAATATCTTTAATTTACCTGTTTACTTAAGATTGGTCTTAAGATTCATGGTTAGGAAAGCTTCTACTAAAAATCCATCTTTTGTTTTCACTTTATGTTTCACCAAAGGATCTCCTACTCAAACTTCTACTTTGACCCACTTTTAGTTTACTTGTTTAATATCTTACTAGAAACCTTCTATGAAAGTTGCTATTGACTATCACATTAGGGTAGTCATATATTATATATGTTTTATTCAAAGTCAATTTCTTGCTTAATATCAAGCTACCTTCTATAGTAACTTCTACATGACCAATTAGTGCCTAAACTCGCTAAAACTTTACACAACTATTAGAACTTAGCGACCTTGAATATAAACTAGCAAATTTACCAATTCCAAAGATAAATTCCTGATTTAGGGTAATTTGTAAAGACCCATGTATGCTTGTTTTTAACACATTTTCGTTTTGGTTTTACAAAAATGATACTTTTAGGCTTGAAAAAACATGATATTTCACATGTATGTTTGACCTCTTTTCTTTTGAAAACTCATGTAATCATGTAAAATATTATTTTAAGACCAAAAATATGAATAGGGATCGGATTTGACTAAAAATACTTGGAAATCTATCGATTTACTAAAATTTCCAGATTTGATAGTTTTTAGCAAATAAAAATTAACAAAAATCTACCAAGCAAATTTTGGAAAAATTTTGACATAACATGAAATAAATATTTTGGGAAGTCTACAAAAAAAAGTTTGAGCTTGAAACAATGTTGTTTGCTCTTTCAAAAATCAGATTGAAAATTTGCTCAGAATGGCCCGTTTCTTAAGAGCATACATAAGCCATGCATATTTTGAAAAACTGACATTTTTCCATGAAAGTATACTAAAAATAACCTAAGAAAACAAATTTCATAATTTTTCATCAAATTTTATTATTTTTAATAACTTATTGAAAATCAGGTAAAAACCTAAACTCACTGTTGTTGCATGCTCCCACCACCAAGCACCACCAATGGTTTATCGGACACTATAAGCATTGCTTTCGGAGCCTAGTGGTGGTAGCCACTCATTCCTAGGTTGTCGTTTGCTTTAGGTTCCATGTATGCCCAAATTTGCACACCAATTTCTTATTTTTTTGTTAATTTTTATTAGCATTCTAAAATGACTTCTTAAATTTTTTTAGAATGAAATGTGGCTAAAGATTATAAAATGCAGAGGTTAAAGTTTATATAGTGAGTTTAGTAGGGGAAAGATTGACAAGTGTTATGTGGTTTTAGAGAACCAAGTTCTAAAACCAGGATCTCCCTTGATTTCTTTTGAAAACCATGTGCATCAATGGTTTTGGTTTTTAAATCCATGTACAGCCCTTGGCTTTGATAAATCTACCTTAATTATTTTATTTATTTATTTTCTTGATTTTTTATGTTATTCCCCTATAAAAACAAGCTTCTACAAGAGACTTCAACGCTATTACGAGACTCTATTTCCAATCATATTCCTTCATTATTTATACACATTAATATAAAAATTATATTTACCAAGCATATATCATCTTTAAATAATATTTCGACCTAATCATAAGCTCTACTATTCTAATGACTTTCGATTTTAGTTAACTCGGGACTTTATTTAATTATTTCATACATACATGTTATTTTAGTGGTACAACTTCATGGGATAGCTTTTTCTAATTTTTATAGTCTATCCATGAATTTTCACTTAATTTTGTTGGCATCGCTCGATGCCCCAAATTTTGGGGATTTGAATCCCTAGGGTGTTACATCAAGCATACAAGCGATGGTTAGAGATAGTGAAAGTATTATGCCTAGTCGTAGAAGGTAGGTCAATCAAAGCTTAACAACAATTGATGACCAATTAGACCATTTCACTAATTTGATGGAGAATATTATGTTGGCAATGCAACGTTTGGCCAATATCTAACCTGTTGTAGCTACCCTAATAGAAGACCAAGTTAATGTAGCTGTTGAAATCATAGGAAATGAGTTTTGAGGTAAAAGGCAAGAATACTTAGCTTGGAATAATCATGTTAGAGGAGTTGACAAATGAGCTTATAAACAAATCATCCTAGATGACGTAGACAAGGAGGAGTACTATGAAGCTAAGGAGTGAAGTAACTAAGCTCCTATATTTCTAAAGATTTTTAAAGTCTAGTTTCGACCTTCTTAAGCATTAGAGACATAGACGAGTACTTAAATTGGGAAGAGAGGGTAAAGAAAGTGCTCAATTGCTATCAATACAAAGAAAGTCTGTTTGGATGAAAGAGTTTATTAGTTATGTCTTCATGTGGTGGAAAAATTTATAAGCTGCAAGGAGAAGAGATGGTTGAAGAGAAGTAAGGATTAGGGATGAAATGAGGAAAGCTCTATGAGGTAGATTCATATTCGACTCGTACTTGCAAGATACATTTGAGGAGTTTGAAGAGATAAAATAAGGTAACACGAGTGTGAACGACTATGTCAAGAAGCTCTAAGAGTTAAAACAAGATAAAATATTCATACTCGAGCACCAAACTATTTCTAGGTTTACTTCTAAACTAGGAATGTGATTGAAGTTCAGAGATTCATGTCCTTAGAGGAAGCAATTAAGGTAACCTAAAGGGTGGAGAAACAATGAGGGATCAACTTATTCTAAGCTCATAAGAGCTACCCCATACCATGTAGTCAAGCTATTTAATCTTATTACAAGAGGCTAGTTAAAACAAAGTCTAAAAGAAGATGTAAGCGATTATCCCCACTCGATGAAGGAAAGGCTAATTAAATGGAAGAGATTACTAAGAAGTTTAGAGGAAGAAGATTTAAGAAAAGATAGTCTTTGACTAGGAAGACTAGTGATATTAAATGCTTTTAAGTGCTTATGCCATGGGCACATGGCTGCATAATGCTCGAATTTAGCATATGATGATTATGAAGGAAGGTAAGGTTGATAATGCAAACGAAGATAAGCTAGTTAAGGGAATTGTAATTGAGGAAGAAATTAAGATAGAGAATGAACATCAAGAAGATGTAGTTTTTGCGAACTAAGGAGAGCTAATGACATTACTTGTGAGGAGAACTCTGAGTACCATGCTAAGCTTTGAAGACAGGAAACTCAAGAATCTATTGTATACGACCTTAGGTAAAGGGCAACCTATGTGCGCTGATTATTTTGAGCGTAACTACAAAATAGAAAAGAGTCCTACTTGCAAGAGATAGTTCATAATTTTAACGAGTTCGAGTAGTATAAGAGAGAGAAAATTCAAATTGTTTCAACCGATGTGTTATTTTGTGTTGGTTAATGATTATGCCCATTACTTGAACTGCTATGTATAAGAGGGGTACAACAAAATCCAAGTTTGTAATGTCTTAGACTGCTCTGATGGAATCAACTATAAGAAATAAATGGTAAATTGATTACCAAGTAAGTTGCTAAAACTAATTTATATGAGAAACATAATCTTTGTGTAACACCCTACCTTTTAAGTGTCTGCTTATAACTCTCTCTTAACATTTGGTGTATAAAAACAGTTTGTTATGCCATCTTTGAGACCTGTATCCAACTTGCTACCTACTTAATAAAACATTTAATTTTCAAATGTCTTCTTCTTAGACACAACAAACAAAAGTAGAAGTCTTTACAAACGCGAGTCATAAACAAAAGCAGAAGTCTTTACAAAAGTGAGTCATACTCAAAATGTGACAACCACACAATTCTTGTATAATACATGATACTATTATAAAATCAACACATTACAACTATAATCACTATATTGAATTTTTTATAAAGTGACACTACAATTTTCCTAAAGAATCGCTTTTGGGAACTTGAACCATTTCTTGCAACTAATTGCTTTTTTCCAAACAAACTTGTATCCAACTAACACCTTGAAATCTCTTTGCCTTTGATGTAATGCCATATCTAACTCATTTCTAACCTAAAGAAAAAGACAACTTATCCCCTTAGTTTACTGTTAATTGAATGAGAGTGAGTACACAAACAACACAAGCATAATCAATATCCAAACACACCAACAAGTAATTAGTCAAATTTTATTATCTTATTATATCCTAACCAAGAAGTCAATGAAAATAATGTATGTCTAGCTCATACATGCGACATGCATTAGCACAAATATGCTTGCCTAACCTAACTCATTCAACTAGTTGACTTCAATCCAAGCATTTGGATAAGTCATCTAGGAACTTGGCAAGAAACTTAGCCTACCGATAACCATGTGTTGTGGTTAGAAAACCTAACATACAATTAGCCAAGCAAATACAATACAATTTCTATATACTTAAAACTCAGCTTTTATAAATTAAGTTAATTACTTAACAAACCCAGATCATTTACTTATTAAAACCTAGCCTAGTAAAATTTCAATTTTAGAAAACTTGACCCATAAATCCTTTTTATGCGATGCCATGAATGCATCAAATCACATATTAGGTAATACTTAGCAAATTACCAAGCAAGCTTACTCTTTACTTATTAGCCTAGCTTTTACCTTATTTCATTTACGCTTTGGTGTAAGCCCTAAAGCTAAGCTAATTTACCGTAGGATTGAATTTAGAACCCAAGGTTTAGGGTGATCGATTAAAAGATCCGATCAAACCCAAATTATAAACTATTGAGAAGAATATTAGTAAAAATGACCCCGTAACTTAAATTTAAGAAAATAAGTAATAAAATAAGAGACTATAAAATTTTCAAATTTTAAGCATAATAATTGCTAATTATCGAAAAGGCAAAAAGTGTAATATAATAACTAATAAATTACTAGAGATAGATTATATGTATACTAAAAATTTTAGAATGACCAAAATAATAATTAGGAATGTTCACGTGTACCCTACATGTATTTACGTGTAGATAAAAATATGAGAAATTATTTAAATTGGCCAAAAAATAAGCAAATAAGTAAAGAAAATTATAAAATAATTGTGGAAAAATCAGAAAAAAATCAGAAGGGTATGGAATGATGCAAGGTTGGTCGTGGCAAGTCAGAATCTGAAAAAGAAAAATCAACCAATTAAATTAGAATAACATAAAAGCAAAAAATTTAGGGATAAAGCACTTGTCTTGTCCAAATTAATACACAATAAATCCCCTAAAACCCTATAAATAGCAAGAAAAATCCAGGAACTCATTTGGACAGTTAGAAATCAGAGAAAATTAGGGAGAGTCGAAAATTGAGAGAAAAATTCGATTTAGAAAAAAATTAGAAAAAACTATGCAATTAGGGCTTTTAAAAGGAAACCCCACCAGACAAGTAGCTGGAAGTGGACGGCCACCACCATCACACGGTGGTGGCAGCGCCCAGGCTGGCCGAAAAGGCCACGGCGGCCCGTGGTGGCCGGAGCCACCCAAATCGGTGAGTCTAATTTCCAACCTGATTTTTGTATAATTTTGTAAAAATAGTAAGTATTATTAGAAAATTATGAATTTTGTTATTCTAAGATATTTTTGTATGTAATTTGTAGGAAAAATATTATTTTGATGAAAACATACCCCGTAATATATGGTCCTTAAGAAATCATGCAAAACTGAGCATGTTTCGGTTTAGAAATAAATGGCCTTAGGAGTGTAGTTTCAAGCTCAAAATTTTTGTGTAGATTACACAGATGATATAGAATAGTGCTATGAAGCCCTTTTTCAAAAATTAATTTTCGAAATTTTTAAATAATTTTTAGGCCCTAAAATGAGGCATAAAATGGGTAATTTAAGGTTAATTAAGTAATTAAATTATTAATTACTGACTTAGTGAATAAGTAGATGTTTTAGGATGTTAAGATCTGATGGAGTATGATACTTATAGCATTTAGGGTGTTAGATGTAATTATTAGGTTAATTATGTAGTAAATTAGTAATAGAAAAACATAGTAAATTATAAGTTAATTTTGTAAATTAGGATAATTAGGTGTAAAACCTGATCTAGGATGAATTTAGACATTTTGAAGTGATAATTGATATTAGAGATGGTAATTAGGGTAATAGAAATATTAGAAGTGCATTATGTACATAAAAGGTAACAATATATAATATGTGATTTTTAAAAATATAATAAATAGAAAATATTATAATAAAAATTGATATTTTGAGAATAATAAAAATGCACAATAAATCTGATAGGAAACCTGAATTTATGGAATTAAATAAAAAATGTAAAAATTTATTACATTAGGAGTAAATTCGGTACACTAATATGGATTTAAGTGTACCGAGTAAAATAAACACTGACTAAGGATAATGATGGTATTTGGTCTCTAAGACCTTGTCATCGACTTCACTCAAGTGAACACCTTAAGAGATGGGGTTTATACTTAGCTTTTTGATCAAGTTAGCATAGATCTTATTGACAAACCATAATTAATTGGCAGTACAACTGCAATCATCAAATTCAATAATCTAGCATGATTCATCTTATAAAACGCATACATAAGAGGTCAAGAAGCATCTCATAGCTTATCAATCAACATTGCTACACCTATACAAGCTTAAACAAAACAATTGTAGTTAAGTACTTAAGAGGTCATATAAGTAGATATAATCTACTCTAACACATAAGTATCTACTTACAAAGACCATTTAGTGATTTCCAAACTTTAGGCTCCTTTTTGTGGCTCATCCTCAACCACTTCATCAAAGCATAACGTAAATGGTGCCTAAGTCAATTATATCTTGTATATAAACTGAATTAAGAACTTACTTACATATGAGGTTTAGGGTTTAAAATCATTCTTTTGAATAGTTTGCATCCTAGACAATCCCTTACTCACCCCTTCTATATAGGATTTTCCTAGTGCACTTTCTGCCATAACCTCTGATAGCTTGTTCATTTTACAAGTATTGCAAAATCCAACTTTTTTACTACTTCATGTTGGTTTTAAAATAAAATACTTTAACAAAATACTTATTGAACATCCATTTTTTTTTCAATAGTGTTGCTAATATATATCCCTAATTAACCTTATAGTTTAGAAAATCACCTTAAAGTACTTTAAAAGCTAAACCTCTACATCACCTCGAACAACTTCTAAGTGTAGATTTTCCAACTAATTAAGATTCTAACTTAGCTTCTAACTTGTCCATTAGTCTTTGTAAATCACCAAATCGCTCCACTTTAACACTAACCCCATCATTTCTATACTTAATTAGATTAATTTATCACTTCAAAGCCTAATTACAACCATAACATAACACATATATGTAGAGTTCCTTAAGAAAACAACATCGACAAGCACATAAAACACGTTGTTTCATGTTGTATCAAAATTACTCAAAATCTAACTTTTCAATTTTCCAAAATTCTTTACGTAGTGTTAAAATAAACTCACTTAGGAACTTGTACAGATATATTGGAATCAAAACAACAACATTTAGTCTTTTGAAATACTGAGAAGTTATTTTTAGGTTTGATATTTTAGGGAACCCATATAACTATTTTAAATTTTAAAAATATGGTTTTATTTTTGGATTCTATATAAAAAATTACATGGAGAAACCTAATCTCATAATTTTTAGACAATGTTTGCTATTTTTAGTATTTAGTTGACAAATTAGAAAAAATTAAGCACTTACAAGCGCAAGGCTTTACGGTGGTCAATGACAGTCAATGAGGTGTCAAGTATGTTAGATGGGCATTTTTCCCCTTCAAGTGGTGGCATGCTCTTGATTTCAATGGTCATTTAGAGCTTCAAATGTCAAAAACGCAAGTTTTACACATGGTTTTGCAATAGTTTTTCCTAAGCCTTTCCTTAAATTTCTTCGACTTTCTTAATCTTTTCTAGAAAATTTTCTCTTTTCTAAAATGAGCAAAAGACTCAAAATGCTATGAAGAAGGAGTTTATATAACTTAAGGAATTATTCTTTGATGATCTATACTTATTTATCTGATAGTTTCCCATATTTTTGTTTGTTGATCTTCGTTACGACATCCATTCAACCCTTTCTTTAATTCAACTTTATGCCCAAATGCTCCTAAGATGCATGTTGATCTTTGTAATTTATTCATGTGTCCATTGTCACTTCTTATATATTTTACTTAATTTCATTGATATCCTTGGCATGTATGCATATTTATGTGTATTATTTATTATTACTTTATAGTTTTAGGTGCATACACTTATATTTAGTAACTATATAATTATTTCACACTCAATTTACCCTAAGTTATTATTTTTATAAGTCAAGTTATTTATCCTTAGAATCTAATCACCTTTTGGAGCTTAAGTTTTGAGTTTTCTATATAAATAAACAACATTGATAAAACTATACTTTTATTAAATTAAATTTTGTATATACTTTATTTTGTAAAATAAACATTACTAAGACTCTTCTTTTACCTTTTAAGACCTTATATTAAAAATTAATTCAATTTTGAAAACACTTTTCAAAAGCCCTAAATCTGACAATTTTTAGTTACTAAGGTCTCATTACATAATGGTACCCGTTACTTGTGGTATCCACTACAACTTTATTCCCTTACTTTCCAAGCGGTAGTATCTAACTTTCACATTTATTAAGAATATATTTTCATTTTGCCTTTACGATAGTTGATCGAAAACCAGAGTCTTACATTTTGTGATATGATTGTCGTAGATAAAGTAAAATTGAAATTACATATAAATAATTTGTAAGTGTGAAATTGCAAATCATGGTATAGGAAAATAAGCACGATATTATTGCATGTCCATGTCATTCATGATATTTCATGTTACAAGACATGTTTTGTTTATATAGCCGCATACATTGTTTTTAACATCACTATATTTGTTATGTTCCATTTGAAACAAGATTTTCAATATGTAAGTGAGGCTCAAATGCTTAGTTCTTTGTTAAATCATAAAGATTGGGTATGCTAGTAAAATTTAATACATGGAAATGGATGAACATCATTTATATAAAATTAAATTAGTTGACTAGGTGTCATAGAGTTGAACAAGGAAAGTATGTGACGGGTAATGGCATCTCATATTTTAGATAAAGAAACCACTTGATTAAATTTAAGCTAGATACTATGAAATGATAGATTGTTATTTCTTTTATGTGAATAACATGTTTATAAAATATGAAAGACAAAATGTACTGTGAATTTAATTCGCAAATGAGCTTAGTTATAAAACTATGTGAAAACATCTAGTGTCTTTTATGATAATTATGAAGTGTTCATTTGACAATATGAATGAATTCAATTTGAAAACGGTATCATATGTTTGTGCAAAACATAGAATCGTTCAAAGTGCTAATCCTTATCTACATTAGAAAAAGAAAAAATTTAAAAGAAAAAAAAAAGGAATTATTAATAGGATTGCTGTATTCATCAAAACTTTCATAACAAACTTAGTACGAGAGATATAAGTTTTTTAAGAAAAATGAACTATTCATGTCTTTAAATCCTTTATTAATTTATTTGTTTCACTAAACCAATTATCACTATACATTCTCCCAACATATCATCCCTCTCTTGAGCATCAAAATACCATTTGGGAGGGCTATAACGCACCCTTGAAACTATTGTTTACGTGCAGATGATCCTCAAAACTCTAAAAACATTCATTTATTTCCTCATAACCAATGAGAATATTTGTTTATTTCCACAACTATCATTTCAGCTTTTGTAACTGTTGGCAAAAGGTTATAGAGATGCAGGCATATTTTTTAAAAGTTATACCGATGGGAATGTATATTTCAATCCACGTCCGAATAATAACTTTTTACCATGCAATTACGATTCCGCGCGTGTAATTTCATAACTAGAGGGAAACGCGGTGTGTTTTCTTCCGTGTTTGACGAGGTCCCTTCAAAATTTAAGAGCTGTACAGGTGGGACTTAATATGTTTGCAAGTAACCAAATAGTAATGGTAATGCAATGTGGGCTTCGAATGTGTGCTTTGAACGAAAGCCTTATGGAATATGTCCCTGTTGTCGGTACTGCAATACACGTGAACTTCACAGGGACCATTTTCCTTGAAACAGCCATTGAACGAGAATAATTTTAACCCTACCTAGTTCGAAACTGCACAACATTATTCTGAACTCATCCTATCTTATGTTTCCTGCTTTCTCCCTCTCTCTTCTCTCTTCTCTCTTCTCTCTCTTTCTTTTTTCGATGTCATGTGTGGATTGCAAAAAGTAGATTGATCCGACAAAAGGAATCTTCGCTCTGCTTAAATTAGAAAATAGTTGAAACAGAATTTTCATAAAATCAAGAGAATGTCTTAGTACTAATTATTACATAGAATTTGGACGATTAGCTTTTGAATTTATTTGATGATGGTGTGTAGTCGATGGGTATCAACCGACAAATTGGATCTTTTTTTTTATTTTTTTCCCCTTTTTCTTTTAAATAATTTTCAGAATAATGTTTGTTAATGATCATATTGGGGTGTAAGTTTTGATTAGAAACACTAAGCATGATTGCAGGTCGGACCTTATTTTTGAATTAGTCTAATCTAATAACGAAACGTGTTGAGAAATGTAAAGCCTACAGAGTTAATTACTGATTACTGTCGGTCAATAACATAAAATTTTATTGACTGGGGCTGTTAATCATGATTCCAGGATGTGATTGAATATTGATGATGGTGAAGTCCGAGGGAGGCGTAGAGATTTATATCAGCGTATGTTTGGTTAAATCTGACCATGGCAGAGTTCTTCTGTTTTTGGCCTCTCCTCAGATTTGATTATTTATATTTTTCCTTTTCTGTTTGCAAGTCTCTTGGTTAACATAGAAGAAACAAATATGTATTATATATATATATGAGAGCAAATTAACATGTTTATTTATAGGTATATTGCTAAACTCCATAAGTATATATCCTTCCCCTTATTATGGTGAAAATTCACATTATTATCTTGCTATTACAAAAACCCAAAATTATTACTATTATAAGTTTTTTCAATAAAGATCTTTAGAGTCTTTTTTTTATTTTCCCCTCGAACTAAGTTGCACAACTTTGAAAGATGAGAAATTTGAACTTTAGTCTATCTCAATGAAGAAACAGTAGTGATATTATTAGATTACAACAGTCTTGATGAAGATTTTTAGAGTTTAAACAAACATACTTTCAAAAGTTATGATTATGATAAGATCTTGGTAAAGTTTAAAAGTTTTGAAAGTCTATCAATATCTAGATAAATATATTGAAGGATGGATTTACAATTATTCATATATTTATTTACTTTGAGTCATTATGTTTAGTTGGGTAAAAATGGAAAGAAATCTAAAGAATTGGATGAAAGAAAAAAGTGGAAATTTGGTATTAGGTAATTAAATATGAGAGTAAAAGACCAAAAAAATTAACAAAAATTGATGGAAATTGAAGTTTTACACTTTTGGAGCCATAATGTTTTTCTCCAAAATTGGAAATGAAATTATGAAAATGAGTGAAAATAACTTTAATATCACAATAACATCCATATCATCTAAGTTCACAAAATAAAAAGAAGGATAATATAATCTATTCTTCTTCTTTTTTGTGCCAAAAAGGATAATATAATCTATTCAATATTTTATTTTCTTTATATAATTTAAACCACTTATTGGAAATGGAAAAGCTTATCTCCATTTTCACCCATTTCCTTTTTTTTTTCTTCAAACACAAAATGAAAATCATATCTCTTCTCTTTTTCTTTCATATCTTTTAATTTTGATTATTTCTACTTAAGGCATATTTGGTATGTTGGAATAGATTTAGAATGAAATTATGACATCATGTTCCATTCCATTTTCTATGTTTGAAAGTGTTTATAGAAGTTGGAATCATGTTTTTTTGAATCGATGATTTTGGTTTTATAGGGAAATTCGACTTTGCTTTTCAAAGAGTATAATCACGATTCAATTTCACCCTCATCGATTACATTTACTTAAATAACCTTTTTACATTTGACAATATATATTTATCATACCCACGAACTAAGGGCCTTCTTTTTTTTTTTTTTTTAACAAATACCATTATATTCAATCATATTCTTTTCCATTCTAAATTTGTTTCAACAAAATAGTATATAGGAGTGAAATTGGGATTCCATGAATGTTTTCAAATATAGAAATAGACTTAGATATCTTGTTACACAAGAATTATAAGAAAATAAGACGTAAAATTACGAAACATATGTTAAGAGTTTTACTAATTTTCCCTTGACTTCTAAGTCTTGGGCATTTCAAGTTTAGTACAAGGAACATCTTATTGATAGATTGAAGAGCTAGCATGCATTAAATTAAGCTCCATGAGTGTGTATATGTGAAGCAACTACCTACTAGTGAGTTCATTATCTTTCTATTATATGCAAATAAATAAAATGTTGGTAATGGTCATGATGGCAAGCAAACTTGCAGTCTAAAAAATTAGTTAGGCAAGTTTTTTTCTATGAAACACTTAGAACCTGTACAAAAAATATTTGGTAGAAAATTATGCATGACAAAAAGAGCCTAAAATTATGGTAATCATAGGTAAAATACCTAAGAAAATTTAGTGAAATTCAATGTTAGTAAATTTGTAGGTTACTTTAAACTTTGAAGAAATGAAGAAGGTTTCATATTAGCTATTGATGGGGGGGTGGGCGCGATCGGGTTTGGTATGGTTTGTCCCCTTTTATTAAACCAAACCAAATATAAAATTTGCCTTTTTTTTTTTTTAAACTAAACACAACCATACGGTTCAATTCATAAATTTTTCAAATCTAGTTAAAATTGGTTTAGTCTAATTTGATTTATAATTGAACCGTTTATATCAAATTTTTTATAAACATTTTTATCCCCAATAACTATTTTCCTTTTTATTGAACTTTCATATATTTCTATTTAATTTCTCATATATTTATCATATATAATGATGTTTAGCAAAAAGTTGCATTAAATCTTAGGAGACCCAACTTGATTGGATAGAAATAACATATTTTGTTTAAATGAACAATAATAAAGAGGGTAAAGTAAAGCTGCTTGTTCAAAAGCAATATAAAAAAGACAAAAGAGATACACAAAAAATGGGAAAAAAGATAAGAAACACCTAAAAAGATCCGACATCAAATCTTTGGTTTGAAAATATATAAAAAAATTACAATTTAGAAAATAAAAATTTCTAAATCTAAAATTTCAAATTGAACTTAGTCAACTTAATCTTAATAATTGATCTAGAAATAAGATAAAAAAGAATAAGATATGAAAAATTTGATGAAATTTATGAAGATTGATAAAAAATAATAAAAAAAGCATTAAATAATTGAATGAATTTTTTTCTTTAATCAACCAGTTCAATTTAGTTTAAAACAATTTGGTTCAATTCTGTTTTCAAAGTCAAATCACAAACTGGCAAGTGATGAAACCATATGCATGCAACAGGGAGAGTGGAAGATTAGAGTAGCAAGAGAGAGAAGAAAATCAAGGGATTTGAAAAATTAGATTTTTTTATAGTTTCATTCTTATATTTTATAGGATGGTTCTTGTTATTTATCTTATTTTTTATTTATACTCTTTTAAAACTGAAATATTGAATAAACTATAAATTTAATGCTTCAGAATTGAATAAATAGAAATTAACGGTAGGATGAACGGCAAAATCGGTCCAATCAAAATAAATAATAAAACTGTAGATGCTTCACGTTTTTAGGATATTTGGGTAACCTCAACCTTATCAACTTGTGTGGTTTTGTTCTTCTATCATTTAAGCCCGTATTTGATTGTTTATATGGCCTCTAATTGTAAAAATATTTATTTGTGATCCTATTATATTTTACAATGGGAATGTATTGTTGGTGGGGTCTCGTTAGATTTTTCATTTCAAGTTTTCCATATAAAATCTTCAAATTTTATTATTTTTATTCTCGCAAGTGTTATGTAGAATTAGAACTAATAAAATGTGGGGGTGGTGGGGAATGACCGCTTAATATTTGTGAACCGGATTAGTTATGACGAACTTATAAAGACATCTGCCACGCCGTTGAAGTTCATAACGGTTCGTTTTTTATAATTTGACTGGTAAGTTAAGTGTGTATAAAATCAGTGTGAACTGCCAAAGATGCTTTTAGGACATAATTAGTGCGGGGGCAGCGGATTAGACACAAGCAAACAAGATTAACATTATATGCTCTTCCTTTCTATATATTTTGACTGAAGGTGTGAATCAGTTTCATCATTTCCGGCGTTTTCTCCTATTCTTCCTTGGAAGATAATAATGCTTTGCAAAATATTGCACTTGTGACATAGTGCACTTATACATGCATTCAAGCTCAAACCATTTTTTCTTTTTGATATTGCAAATGACCCTATAAGCTTTCAAATGCTACAAAATATCTTACTAAACTTTGAAATTTACAACATAACATAACGGATATTTGCATTTTTTATTTGAAAAACACACTAAGATTAAAGTTTAGATAGTCTTAAACTTTGATGATTTTAAAGCAGTATTTTTTTACTAAAGTTAAAGTTTCAAAAAGGTTGTTTATAATTATGGGGTCATTTTGCCAATTCATTAAAGTTTATGTAGTTACATGCAACGTTTGAAAGTTTCAAGATAAATATATACTAAGTCACTTAGGTCAAAATTTATGGAATTATTCCCGTTTTCCTCTTCTTCTTCTTCTTCTTCTTTTTATCCTTTTAAATCTTGTTTACTCCTCCTTAAAATACAACCCTTTTAGGTTAACTAGCATCTTACAACCTCTAGTACACTTAAAAAATTATCTGTTAAACCTATGAGCTAGTTTGAAATTAGCCCAACGGGTTGGGAACCAACCTCTTAAAAAATAAGCGATTCTCGAATCGCCCATGGATCATTGAGTCTATGGGTCTATGGTAGTTCATCCCTATAGAACTATAGATCGATGAGTTCATGCCATTTGTGGAAAAAATAATCAATTTTAGAAAAAAAAAATAAAAAATGAAAGATAAAATTGAATGATAGCGGAAATTTAAAATATTTGCATTTTAAGTAGGAAAAATTATTTTCTGTACACAACTTTTAACGTATTGTTATTAAAAATATAGAAAAATAAATGTACTTTTAAAATATTTTAAGATATGTCTGATTTGATATGTATAAATTTTCATCAAAAGAAAGTTATAATTCCTTAACAATGTGTGGCTAAGACTAACTTTTGTCTTTAATCTTCGTAATAGGTTTTTGTCCCACAATACTAATATTAGGACTCAATTTGGGTGCAAATATACAAACAAACACAAGTCTTTTCAACCTTTATAGAAAATGGGTTAAAACTGTAAGTTTCTTAACCTCAAATTTTTCTTTTAAGTTCTAAATTTAAGTTTGACCTATGAATCAAGAGAAACAGTAGTTCTTTAGACTTGGAATAAAACAAGTCTTGGTTCTCCATTTTAGAGAATCGAGAGAACCACTAATTTAGGCCTGGCCAATTTCTAAACATTAGTATGATAATTTGTAGAGGATAAATATACAATTTCACATGTTTGGAAGCACAAATTGCT
Organism: Lumnitzera littorea; assembly: GCA_024138015.1. Taxonomy (NCBI): domain Eukaryota; kingdom Viridiplantae; phylum Streptophyta; class Magnoliopsida; order Myrtales; family Combretaceae; genus Lumnitzera; species Lumnitzera littorea. The sequence goes on along the minus strand of JAMXBB010000007.1, from coordinate 105,891,074 downwards.
ACCTCAACTTATTCATTTTTCGTTTTATCACTTACATATTTTTCTAATAACTTTTTGTTAATTTTTAAAATTATGTATCCAGGAGATATATCTTAGATGCATTAAAAATGGCATTTTAAAAGGGAGTTGCTACATTTGCATAACTTAAATACAAGCATTTTGTTTATTTGAAGTGTTATAATAATTCTTTTAGAATCATTCCAAATACTCACCAAGAGTAGACATATCATTTCAAACAAATATGGAAAAAGATTAATAATGGTGATTAAAACTAACATTTGATATATATTTTTATATAACTAAGAAATAATATTTACTCGATACTCATAACAATCTATGTATATAAATTGTTAAGATGTTACATGTGATAAATTTTTTATGCATATACTTTAAAATAAAAATAAAACCAAAATGGAGTTCTTTTCCATTTATATTGTAGGTAGTTATGATAAGAAAAAATATATATTTAGTTCTCAAATTTTACCAGCTGTTTTTATTTAAATCCTTAAGTGTTATCTTTTTATTTGAATCTCCGACATTTTCAGTTTTCTAAAAAATATCATTTTTTCAAATAGTGGTGGTGATCCTAGGTGGCCTGTGCCATTCACTACCAAAGGTGGCTCACACCAGACACCTCCCACCAATGAAGATGAATGGCTACTCACCATTGTAATTACGTCACACAATTAATTATACTAAACGGAAATCAACTCGTCCAATAACCCCAAGATTGGTAACAACCAACCAAGGCATGAGGGGTTTGTTTCTTTTCTCCATATTTTTTTGCCCTTTTTTTAATTATTTTATCACGTTAAACATAGTTTATATTATATTGTAAATTAATTACTATGAACGAGTGAAAAGTTAATATATATATATATATATATATATATATCAATTGAATAAGAAAGTTTACTGGAGTTTGCAGAACTCTATTACACTCACATAAAAAAATAAAATATTAAGCATTCAAATAAATAAAATAAGTAAACTTGAATAATTAAATATATATATTTTAAAAATAAGATCCGTTCATAATACAGACGTATGTTACTTCGTGTTGACATCGAGCTGTTTGCCTATCTCGGCACAAAACAGTGTCAATCTTCAAGAATTGGACAATTACGCATGCAATTTGGAAGGCATTTAGCTCCTAATTCGCAGTTTTGGGCACATGCAAGGGGACCCTTCTTCCCACCTTTTGCCGTTACAAATACATTTCTTAAGGTAAATGAAGTATGACCCCGTGGAAGACTTTACCAACAAAAGTTGGTAACAAGACTGAAACTTTCTTGAAGAAAGTAGACGCCACTCTACCAGTCATCTTTTAGTGCGATCATATAGCCTTGTACATTTAAAAAATTAACTATAGTTATTAAAATTCTAAATCTAACTATAAGATTTTATGGGTTTATAATTTGATAATAATTTTTTATTTAAAACAAATGTAAAATTGTTTTTGCTTCATGTTACAATGGGAAGGAGCTTGATGGATTGAAACTTGTGCTTGCTAGTAATAGAATTGCCTACAACATATTGACACATAGTGTTACAAACAAGTCACCATTCATGGTTATGTATAGATTTTACCCACACATTTCCCTTAAACAAGCACCTTCACCAATTCACCTAGAAGAACCAATAATAGTAAAATAATCAAAGGCCTTAAAAGCCATGCACTAGAAGGTCATTGATCACCTAACCTAAGCTACCACCAAGCTTGAGTAGAAAGGCTAAGGAAGAAAGGATAGGGAATTTAAGCCTAACGACTTAGTGTGGATCTACCTAAGTAAGGATAAAAGTCCTAAACTTGAGGAGGAGCAAGTTATCACCTAAGGTAGATTAGGGTATAAACAAGTCAAACTAATTGTGAGTTATTCAAATTCGACTCAATATTTACTCGAGATGGACTTGAGAATAGTTGAGCCGAGCCGAGCCGAGCCGAGTCGAGCTTAGCTTGAGCTTAAGCTGCTCGAGTAGTTAATTGAGTTGAGCTTAAGTCTTATAGTATTTTACTTGACTAGTTCATGAGCCTAATTGAACTTGAGTCTAATATTAATACTAGTCAAATTTCAATGTCAATATTATTATAATCAGAATAAAAAATGTATATTTTTAAATGAATCGAGCTCAAACAAACTTAATTGAGTTAAGCTTAAGTTTATTTAGTACCATTTTGAGTCGAGCTCAAACTTAAAATTTTAAATTTGATTAAGTTCGAGTCAAGGTCAAGTTTTAAAATTTTGAATTGAGCTCAAACTCGAACTCAAGCTTAGTACTATATCATCTCAACTTAACTCATTTACAACCATAAGATATACTAACTATTTCAAGTCTTTGAGAGGATAAACTAGAATGTCTATCAGGTAGACTTACGAGATGGGTATTGAGTATCAAACTCCTTCAATGTCCCAACTTGAGTCTGTACATCTTCAAAAATGAGCAAAACGGAGCAAAGCTAGATTTGATTCAATTCTTAAATAACCTGGAGGAGATGATAGGAACGATGGCCTAATGACCCACTTTCAAGCTCATGGACTAGCTACCTTAGTCTATCGAGCTCTAGCGCAACAATTTACAGAAGAAGAGGTCGAGCTCCTTTAGAGATCCAACCTGACATGGTGCCTAAGCCTCTATTAGTTTGCTATCTCTAGGTTAGAAGAAATTAAGCTATATTTTGACCTAACCTAATATTAGTACAACATGGTATTGACTTAGCTAGTAGAAGCTAGGAAGCATACAAATAGCTTGGCCAACCTTCCTAGTAGCTGGACTAGCATTCTTCCATGCATTTTGACCAGTTTGCTAACCTCCTACAGGATTGCCAAACTGACCTTCAATGATTCCTTGACTTAGAGACGAATACCTTCACGCTAAGAGCTACTAACTACAATGTAATGTGTATCTTCTAACAAAAATAGATGTTAAAGACGTAACGACCCATTCTTTGTCATTTTTACCCTTATAGATTAGTATGTATTCTATTTTAAACATTTTTCCCATTTAAAAAAATGTACTATCCTAGTAAATTTCCTTAAATGGCAATTATAAAAAGCCCCATTGTACATTAGTCGTAGTGATCAATAGAATATTTATCTTCTTCATTTTCACTTGTTCTTATGTGAGTACTAACTTACCAAGTCTAAGCTTATTACTCTTATCTAATACCTTGAGTGAGAACTAGTACAAGTGGTCCACCTAATCTAGTTTTACATAATTTCAACTAGGTTAGTTAGTCCTTGTCTGGCTTTCAGTGCATCACATCCAAGAGTTAAAGCATTGGTTTTGTCTCACTTCAACTTCCATTTACGTTTCTATCCATCATGCGAATAAGAACCGCCCTTTTAGGTGAATACTTGTCACCATATGTAAATCTACAAAGCTACATTACGATTTAAGTTCATACCTTCAACAAAATGACAAAAAATAATCTCATCTTCACTTTACTAGCTATATCGTACCATAAGCCGCATAATCCATCTACAGCACTTGAATTGGCAATTCATACCACCAATTCACCTCTTGAAATTACCCTTACTCCTTGACTTAAACCAACCACAATTCCTACGTATCAACTACTGATGTAGGCAAGCATACCCTATCAAATTGTAATAGTAAATTAAGTCCAAATGTCGATTCCTCAGGAACTAGTATGATTATTAAGACTCACTAGATTTTCATTATCTAATTGAAAAATTAAATTTCACAAAACTTAAAGAAGTAAATCTAAATTACTATTAAAACTAAATTAACAATTAACTAACATGAAATTCAAAAATTATCAAGAAAGCAATTCAATGAATTTAAGATGTAAAACTGTACCTAAATCTTGTTTTCCCTAGATCTAACATGTAATTTTCCTAAAAATAATCTAATTTATTCTTTAATTTTTCTTAACCAAGAGAATTTTTTATTAAAGTTAATCACTTTCTCAAAGCCAATTGACCCTGATGTTAGCCTTATAATCACTTATTGGAATCTCTTCTCACTAGTATGACCTAAGATTGTATTATTGAACGATGAATTCTTCACGCTTTAAATTGAAATTCGAAAGAATCTTGCAAATTATCTCTAATCTTGCAACAATTCTCATCAACTGTGTTTAAATCTAATTTTACAAGAAATTTCTCGATTCTCTTATAAGATATTAAGCTTTAGATTATTATTTGTAGAAATAATAACCTAAATTACGAAGCAAACATAATTGAATCAAGAAAAGAATAAAGAACTAAATTAATCAAACAATTAAAATATCACATGAATAGATCTAGGTTTCACAAAACCTAGATTTCACAAAACCTAAATACTAAAATTCTACTCACTACACATCCTAAAATAATGATGTAAAATCAAACTATAGAAAACAATAGAAAGAATCATTATGAAATTCAAACAAAATTGAGTCTTGAAATCTTCGCTTCTCCTTACTTTCTTGGTTGTTATTGGCTTTTGAAAACTCTCCTAAGGTCATGCATAAAAGTTCTCTTTCAAATAAATCCTAACAAATACTTTATATATGAAGAGCTTAAAAAATTAGGTCGGTTGGAAAGGATACGACCATGGACACAACCGTGTCTTTTGGTTGTGTCCCTTACTACGCTTCAAGTTTTCCCTTTTTAAATTGGAAACGACATGACCAATGATATGATCGTGTCTCTTAATCATGTCTTAGGTTGTGATAGGTGAACTTCAACTCCAATTTCGTTTGGAAACAATATAGTTGTATCGTTCGGCTATATCGATCTTCAAACTTTCATAACTTGCTTATTTTAGCTTTGATTTGAGTGAAATTTATTTCTATCTTCTCGTTTTCTCACGTAGATTGTTTCAAAACCTAAAAAAAAAAATTACTTAATTAAGTATTATTATTTAAAAATAAACTCAAATATTACGGAAAATCATCAAAATTTACTAGTTAAAATATATGCAATTAGGAACTCATAAACTACACATTAAGCCACAAACATGGCTTAAGCATTTGATTTCCATAGCATCTTAAGAATTTGTCCTTTTAAGGTAAGGAAAACCTAGTTCAAGTAATTTCTTCTTATGAGAATATACAATAAGCATTAGTATATCTACTCATCTCTTTTACCATATAATAACTTCTTTGATATGTTACCTTTACACTATCCTAAAATAATAACCTAAAATAGTTATTCTTCAATCATGTAATTCCCTTTCTTCTAAGTTTTCCTTATATATACATATTTATTTATTTTCTAACTTCTTATTAGTCACTTAAATTTTATAATAACCTTATTAAATTATGTTTACAGATCATAGTTGTAATTAGATCAACGTAGTTGATCTATGATTATTGACTAGAAAGATAGGAAAAAGGATGGTCAGCTTAGAATTCATAGGTTTAGTCGACCTTAAAGTCATATTGCTAGTTGACTCTACCTTCTTTTTAAAGGCTATCTTCTACTTTCTTTTCCTTTTTTTTTTCCCCCTATTCTACATAATCAATCTAAATTTAGCTTTTTGGGATTCATCTTATGAGTTATATGATTATTGCTCCAATTCATATTTCGTGTAAAACATAAATTTTGATTTCAAGAAAAGCCCTTTTTAGCAAACCTTTAATGTTTGATTTCATTAATTTGTTATCCTAACTATTTTAGGAATAATTGACAATTTAGGTTAGTAATCAATTCTTATATTTTAAAATGTTCATAACCTTAGTTCTATCAATTATAAAATCAAAAAACCTCATTTTAAGAGTTTTATAGTTGATTGTTTAAATAAAACCTTAGAGCATTATCCTATCTTAAATTTAAGGTTTTTAGACTCAATAATTAGGTTTACTAAATTGTTACCATTTTTTTATAATTTTATTTCTTCTAATTTTCTATTGTGAAGTAATATTCTATCTTTTGTCAATTGTGAGAAGTAGATAAGAAACAGATGCTTACTTGTTAATTTCTCATCTCTTCTTTCCTCTCCCATTGCATCAAGTGTTGAAAACTTATTTGAGTGATTTGGGAAGGAGAGTGAGGTAAATTTATAGTATTACAGATAGGTTCCATTATAGGAAATCTTTTATATGCTTTCCATTTACAAATTAACTTCTTCTTCTTATGGGAATTCAATCTACGCCACTCCCAAACTAACTTGGTTCTTGTCAGTGCCAACTTCCTCAACAACTCAACTAACCTCTTATTCATCATTGGCGAGCTCCATGCCTACCACTTAAGGGTGACTACGATGGCTTTAAAACTTGGTTGCTCAAGTAGTTAATAGGTAGGTGGACGGATGAGCTGGCTTATGCTGAAGGCTTCCTCTTACGTCACTTGTTGAGTTGTCTCACCATTATACGAGCTATCAAGCCTATGCGAGGAATTCTTCCTAATGTACTTGGAGTTCCAAAACAACTTAAGCCCTCTTACCCTTCTCTTGCCCATCCTACATCCTAACTACCTAGTACCCATGCCAACCCGACTAAGGATTTGTCCCTAGCTAACTCATAATGCGAAACCCATACTTCTTTGTTTGCTTGTGCTAGGTGCTTCGCTAACACCAAAGAGCCACGTATTCTAATAGAATGATGATGGACATTTTCTAATGAAAATTCTTCTCCCATTGTTCATTTTATTCCCAGATTGTACATGTACATTTTTCTCTTTTTGGCTATGTCCTTTTAGTTTTTTACACTTAAAGGCATGTTACCCGAATTAGCAAGTATATAAGGGCCTTTGATATGTACTACAGTCACCTTCATCCTTTCGACATAATGAATCTAGTATCTACTTTGCAAGCTTATGCTTCAAGATTTGTTTCAGTATATAAGGGCCCTTAATACATACTATAGTCACCTTCATCCTCTCATCTAATTCCCCTTAGCTAGGAATTAGTGACAAGTAACCCCATCTCTAACCATATGAGTAACATCGAGCAGTTAGAATGGGTCTGATTACAAGTCTCGGTGAGTCATATCCTTGGCTTCACCTTCAGATAGCTTGCTTCACTTTCATTTTCTTCTTTACAAGCTCTACAAGAAGGACACATTGCACACTTAATAAGCCCAATGATTCACTTAGCTCCTAAGCACATCATTGCCAACAAAGTGTATCATATTACATTGGGGAATGGGGTATTCGATAATAAAAAAGTTGAATAATTGTTTATTGGCTTAATGTAATAGAATATATATGAAGATGATATCTTTCAATAGAAGTATCTTATATTTTCTTCATTCCTTGATTTCGTCATTTGCATTCATATTTTGGCATCTTGATATATTTCAACGATTAAACGAATAGTTTTGTCTTAAGTTACATTAAGAAAGGTGAATGAAAAAGAAATATAATAGATATATAACTCCAATTAGTGCATATTTAGCTTTTGATGAAGATGGACAATTGAAAATTATTATATTAAAAATGGAATTAAACTACTCCACTTAGCAGCCACAAACGTATAACAATTCTTATAAAAAAATGGTAAATTGAAAAGGGAAAAAAATGTTTTTGTTGGTTTGGTTTTAGCTTAAAAAAGGGTGCATTTTGAGGAGAGAGACTTTGTGAAGAAAATTACTATAAACACCTTTCAACTACTTTATGAGATAAAAATATATTTCAACTCAAAAAACAAAGGAATATCATGATAAAAGTTAAGTTTTGAGGAGTGTGGAGTCCAAAACTCCTAATATTATTCCTTTTATTTATTTTATTATATCATAGTTTATTCATTAAATGCTTTTTGATGATTCGATTTCATAATATTATTTTATTAATTTAACTATCGTTGATAATTCAAGAGCTAATATGTATTTCTTTATTAGTAATAATAAGTAGTGATAAGTATAGGTAAACAAAATTTAAAAAACTAAAATATAAATAAATAAATAAATATATATATATATATATATAGTGATAAAGAGTAAAAATATAAGCATGTAAAATAAAATTTATCCTAAAAAAAAATAAAAAAAGAAAGGCTCATCATAGAAGCCGATGTCGCTGTTACTTGCTCCCTCTTGTGGCAAAATTTGTTGTGAGTTTATGACGTTCAAAAGTTTTTTTTTTAATATTTTTTTTTTTAGTAATTGTTTCTTTCTTTTTCTTCTTTCCTTTGTTTCTTTCTTTTCTTTTTTAATAATGTTAAACTCAGGTCCACGGATCCAATTAGATCTGCACGATTTAGAAAAGTATTGTTTGTGATACACTATTTAGAGAGGTTATGATTCGTTGAAAAACAATGGAAATTTGACATGTGTAAGTGATATTTAAGACAACATTATGAAAATCGAATTACATAGTGCTCATAGCCGCTAATTATTACTCGTCACTCGAAATGATGCATTGCTCCCAATTGACTCATTTATCGATGTTTCACGAAATTGCCAGCAAAAATAGTTGTTTGGTCATTTTGGTGAAAGAAAAAAAAAAATATATATATATATATATATATATATATATATATATATATATACTTTTATCATCTTCAACTCCATTCCATCCATGGAGGTTGAATTGAGTATTAAAGTTTACTTAGTGGGGACAAGACAAAGAGAGGGAGAGAGAGACTGGTTGTGGCAGTGAGATGCAATCTTTGCTTAGATGTCCAAATCACTGCTAGATATTTGGCCGACCTAACTTCCATGTTGTCCCTAACTTCCTCCTTTCCCACAAGACATTGGTCGCTCTCAGTCTTTGCTTTGCTCTTTTACATTTACACTCGTTTATCTATAACCTTTTGCTTCTTCAACACATATTATATTTATCTTTCCCCATTCCACACCAGCTAAAACAAAGCAAAAGCATTTCACCTTCATTTATTTTCTGTGGCTGACATGGAGCTTGAACTAGGTCTATCTCTTCCAAATCAGAACTCGATCGAAGGCTTTGACATGAATAAAACTTATTGGACGTTCAAGCCGAAAGAGAAGCCGATGATGGGTTTGGATAATAATTCATGGATTCTCGGGAGTTGTTTGGAAGCTAAAGGAGAAGTCCCCAGCAAAAAAAGGAGCCATGAGGATGCTTTTGGTGAGACGACTAAGAATGGGTCCTCTCTTTTAGTTTGGAATGGCCAACCGAATGGGGAAGATGATCGACATGGCAAACGGGAGAAACCTTCTTGCACCATTAACATGTGAGTCCCAAGGAATTCCTTGCTTTCACATGATTTATATCCACACTTTCATCTACAGAGCTTTCCATCTCGTTGTCTTCATCAATTAATTAACACAATCATTTGTTTGTTGTTTCAGCCAAGGAGATAACGAAGAAGGAAATCGAGTAGTGGGGTGGCCACCCATCAAGTCATGGAGGAAGAAATTGATACAGCAGCATCCGGGTTATCGCAGCATCGAGAATAATAATAATAATAATAACAATCGTCGCGCGGAGAAGGAAAACCAGGTGGGAAATACCTTGTATGTGGTGAAGGTGAAGATGGAGGGTGTAACGATTGTTAGAAAGGTTGATTTGAGACTTTATAACTCTTACCAGATGCTTAAAAGCGCCTTGATCACCATGTTTGGTAAGTGTAAGTAAATTAAGAGCTCTTTTTTCGTTCCTTTTCTAATTCGCATGGTTTTTCCCTTGATTCTTCTGTTGAAATTCCAGATGAAGAAGATGACAATCGTCATGCAAACTATACTCTTACTTATCTGGACAAAAAAGGAAATTGGCTGTCAGCAGGAGATGTCCCATGGCAGTAAGTACAATGATACGCAAGAAACATATCATATTTTTGTCTCGGGCGTGCATGTTTAACACAGAAAGCTTTGTCCTTGCAGGATTTTCATGGAAACCGTGCAGCGTCTGGAAGTATCCAGGAATTAGGTAGGGGGTTGAGGCATGGAGGATATCATCTTTATACATGTACTCTTTGCTAAGTTTCATCGAATGCATATGTGGTTTGGTTCTCTAAACTTACGAAATGGAAGGGAGTTAGCGTATAATGCATATATTACAACCCTCTTAAAATAGAATACGACACCGAATTCCTAATCTATCGAATTTATATCCTTGGAAAATGGTTGAAATTAGAAGATCTCTCTTTCAATATAGTAGTATTGTACTTAAATATACACCTGTAAATGTCTCTTTAGGTCGATTTGTCATCTCATCTAGGATTTTTCTTAACTTTATTAATATTCTATCGCCCAATGTCGGTCAAATCGGGTAATAAATGGATTTCGAAGATAATTACAATTGTATACTAATACAAAATATTAACCTCATATCGAATCAAACCCTTTATTCATATTAATATTTTCCAAAAGGTGTCACTATATGAAAAACGGGGAAATGAGACTATAGAGTAGCGACTATTTATCGACAACCAATGTGGCTTTCAATTTCTAGTGACAATTTTATTTTTAGTTAGTATTTATTGCAGTGAATTTTTTTCTGTCATATCCATATGTGTTTGTAGTTCCACGTGAATTGTGGAAGAGGAGTTATACTAATTTATAAGATTAATTTGATGAATGTTATGTTGATGCTAATTGAAATCTTTTGAGTTAAGTGGTTGAAATATGTCATCTAGTATTTGTTGGTACAAGTATTGGTTATTTTTAACTTGAAGCATTATAGTAACAACAAATAGTATTTTAGAAATACTTTTAGCCATTTTTTTGGACCATGCATAGTAGCAAAGTATATTTTTTGTTCACTTTCTATAATATAAATATAAAATATATCCATAATATATGAGTGATAGTTACATTGAGAAAACAATTACTACCTTAATAGTTACTTGGGGGAAACAACATTTCTATTACAAATTTGCAATTGCAACAATTGTTTATAAAATTGCTGCTTATTTATAATCTCAATTGTTACACTTCATCAAAATGCGTAAATACAATAGTTTTATAAATTTAGAATATCCCAATAATTTAAATAATTCTCATAGATTTTTGCTATAACTAAAGATGTAATCGAGATGAGTTTAGAATAGATTTAAAATATCCAAATTTACCCAATTAAATGTAAGAGTTTACAAAACCCATGAAAAATCTTATAGGGTTTTTAAGTGGTAACTTATAACCCACCCCAATTAAAATATTACACACTCGATACTTGCCTTGCCTCAACTCGTAAGCAATCTTTTTTTTTTTTCCAAAAATTTCAATATAATAGGCATCTTCTAATTACAAAAAGAAAATTCACATATCTTTCACAACATCAAAAGAAAGCCTTGAAAAACATAATTTAAACAAACAAGCAAAACCATATTTCATCTACCCCAGCAAAATATATTTTGAAGATAGGGAGGTCATCAATTGTCACTGAGGTATTGTTCCACTAGTAGAATACTAGGAGTGCATTCACTTTAGGGGAATAGCAATTCTATTCCCCCTTAATTCCTTACAACAATTGTATTCTTTTGTTCACTTCATTAAATTGCGATTCTATAAAATCGCAATTCAATGAAAATCATGAATTGGAATTCATTACTTTGAGCACAGAATTAGGATTCAATGAAAGTTTTATAGCTACTACCCTTTGTACTTCTCAACAACACAATACCACTCAACTACGGCTATTCACAACCACCACCATCACACTAACCACTTGCCACTGTACACAACCACTACACCACCCACTATTGTGAACAACTACTACTTAAGAATTCGATAAATTAGAAAACAAAAGACCATAGTTGTTTCAATGACTATACACAACCAATACTATATGCAACCAACTCCATACACAACCACCATATCTTCTCTACCACCGATAATTTTTATGTTTTTCCAAGATTTACCATTGATTCAAACATTTTCTTTCTAATCGAACCCTCTTCTCGTGTGTTTATTGCTTAAAGTTTCAAGCTTTCTCCTTATTTTCTCTTTAGAATTTCATTTATGGCCATCTAATTTTGAATCTCTTTGTTGGGTAGATCTTTAGGGTTTATTGTAGAAATAAGGCTTTTTCTTTTTGTTCTTTCTTTCACAAAGTAGATTTCTTGCAATATCTAATCATGTAGATTGTTATGGAGTAAAAGAGAGAGCATTAAAACAGCGAGAGAGAATGTAGTAGAAGAGAGAGTCGAAACCCAAATAGAGAGAGAATTGAAACAAAGAGAGAAAATGTTGAAATAGAGAGAGAAAGAAAAAGTTGAAACAGAGATAACTTCTTTATTTTTTTCCAAGAAACAAAGAGAAATTCAAAGGATAGAGAAAATGAAAGAAGACAAGGGCAAAAATGTCATATTTATTTCTATCATGGATTAATTTTTTTTCATTATTTTTTCTAACTGAACACTATAATACATATTCCTACTTTATTACATTCCTAATGAATCTTAATTTCATTCTCCATTTATTTCATTTAATGAATTAAATGGATCATAGGTTCAACATGACAACTTGTTCCACCAAGGCATAACAACTCAAATTTGAAATTGCAATAGTATAGCTCAAAATCTCATATGCCAAAATGTAATCCTGGTTAAATTGCATATATTTTAGGATAATTGTAGGGAAATAGATTTGTTACTATAAACTTTACATAAGACTTGTCCATAACTTACCTAAAACCACCGAAGATGAATAAAGAAGACAAGATTTGGAATTAACCTATTCGTGTCCTTTGTGATGACAATCAATCTAGGAATGAAGTATGGTTTGTGACTTCATGGAGCGATTAAGACTATGGAGAAGTTTAAGGGTGGGAGTTTCAATTATAAGAGTGGCGAGGTGGATGAGGGTAGTAAAGTGATATGGCAAGGGTTTGGTTTAGGGTTAAAGATTGAACTGATAAATGCTAAATGACTAAAGTAAAAAAAAAATGAATATTGCAAATTGAAGTAAAGTGGGGATAGGATAAGAGGATATCATACTTCACTATCACGTCACATGAGGTGTATTTTTTTTAATTTAAACCAATAATTAATTAATTATCATCTTAAGTTACGTATATTATTTATTTATTATTTTTGTCAAGCTGGGTTTTCGATCTGATCTTTTTGGAATCCCATAACTTAACCCTATAAGCTATCAAATTTTAATTTAATTGCAAAACTCGACCTTAAACTCTATAAAATTTTGACCATATAGGGTTTTTAATGGATTGAACGATTTAAGTACCCTATTATCACTCGCATAGTTGCATCCGTAGCTATAACTTTGTAACTTAGAACCAAGATTCAACAATAGAGGAGGGCATAAGTCAAACTTGCCCTAAAACTAACCTAATCCTATCTTGTTTCAGTATGAAAGAACCGAGATTAGCTTAAGCTAGTTGGTCTTATAGTAGGTCGAAGATTTGGTAGGGTATGAGTTTAAGTCTTAGACTTATGATTTGTGATACAAATTTTTTTTCAAAAACAAAAAATTCAATTTAAAAGTAAAAAAAAAAAAAGAAGAGAGAGTGTAAGAATCTAATAGTCTTTAGCACATTCTTATAAATAGTTATCAAAGATATGCATTTATTTATATGCAACTTTATCTAATTTATATTGTAGTATTATAAAAAAGTTAGTCCTACATTGTTAAAAAATAAGAATTTTCCTTTCATAAAAGTCCATATATATTTTAAAAAATTCCTTAAAGGTATATTTATTCCGAGAGGCTCGAAAGTGATCCTTGTCAAACATAAGGAAAAGGAAGATTCATTTACTCTTGATCCTTATGAATTAAAAAAGGGATTTCACTGCTATTAGCAATAGATTCAAATAACAAATTAAGTATTGTAAATGGTAAATAACTTTTTCGATTCATATGGAAGTAGTGTAAATATTATATATCGTTCAATTATATAATTTTTATTTTTTTAAAATTTTAAATTTTTTTTACATTATATTTAAAAAAATTTCTTTTAAAATAGCCTTGGACTTTGCTTCAATGATTCTAAGGTGATGAGTTGCCCTAAACTATAGACTTATTAGGTCAATGAGTGGTTTAGACCCATTCCCTTGTATTTGGTTTAGGTCTATGAATCAATGAGCTCATTTTAGACAAGTTTCTTATTCACACCCAAACTATACCTATGTCTTTTTTTCTTTATCTTCTTTTTTATTAACCATACATAGGTTTACTCGAATGGCAAATGAACAATTTTGATACTTGATTTACTTTCTTGAATAATTCTTCTTTTTAGCTTTTTCCATTGTAAAATTGCTTTTTCTTAGATAATATAGTCAAATTACTTATAAGAAGGATAAAAAAAAAGGTTGATAATCACCTAATATGTAGTAATTGTAACACCCCATAACCCAAGATATCACAGACCGCCACGTATCTCTAGTCTTTAATAACACGTCAAGCATAACATTCAACTAAAAATTTCAAATAATACTATAAAAGTCTCTAAACAATACTATACAATTAAATCTACAAATAATGGTAGAATAACTTCTAATTAAGAAATATTAATATCCAATCAATTATCATTGCCACATAAGACTAAATAATTTTATGATTTAATTTCCTATGATAATCTTCAATACCAAACGTAGTCTTCACTCTTCTCATCCCTAAGGCAGCAATAGTTAGCTTCATACGTTATTGAAATCAAGTAATACAATTATAAGTCCTGCATTTGAAAATATAATAAAGTGAGTTGAAGCCTAGTATGCAACATACAACTATATGCACGTGATCAAACTATACATACTCACATGCATAGGAATGCAAAACAAGTAAATCATACAATTCATTTAAATATCTTTACATTTAAGTCGATCACAAAAGCACACATTAGAGGGCTTTCATAACTCGACCACATCACAATTCGTATCATAACTTAACATTTGAGCATGTCTCTTCGAGCTTCTCTACAACCTAACATTAAGCATGCTTCTTCCTAGATCTACCTTAAATCATTTTCAAGCGAGACTCCACTAAGGACAATGCGTTGCAAGGATCATTAGGATTGCTCCATAGGGATCTATTACTCCAAACCTTAGGACGAGCCAAATACAAGCAACAAAAGAATACATAAGTCGGATATACATTTAATTCATTTTAATTTTTGCTATCCTAATACTCACATACAACAAGCAAGTGTTATGTACTTAGATATTTGGAATCTGTTACCAACGAATCAAGCCTAGCTTTACATCCTAAAAATAATAGATACTCATTAAACTTCTTTAAATAACGCATAAACGATTTCTCCTAGTTAAAATTCACTTTTAAACCATTTAAATCTCTTTAAATTCACTTAATGATATATTAAAAGAGTTTACTTTAGAAGTAATAAAGGAATAAGACAAAAAGAAGAGGAAAAACTCAACTTATTGGATTAAAACCTACGACACAGTCAGGGACACAATCGTATTTTTTTAGCTTTGTAACTTATTGAGCTATACTTCATTACTGCAACAGACATAACTAGGGATATGGTCGTGTCTTTCCATCATGTAACTTTCTGGTTTATTAGACTACGTTGCTTATTGCAAGGGATATGACCAGGAACATGTTCATGTAACTTTCTGGTCAAACTTTTTTTTTTTTCTCTTTCGCCCAAAACCTTTCTAAACCTATTTTATTCTCCAACATCTCAATACATGGATCAAAACACCCTTAAATT
This sequence comes from Lumnitzera littorea, assembly GCA_024138015.1. Taxonomy (NCBI): domain Eukaryota; kingdom Viridiplantae; phylum Streptophyta; class Magnoliopsida; order Myrtales; family Combretaceae; genus Lumnitzera; species Lumnitzera littorea. The sequence goes on along the minus strand of JAMXBB010000007.1, from coordinate 105,875,577 downwards.
TATAGAAAACTCAACTCTACAACATAATCCCATTGATAACACCGCTTATCTTTTATATCTCTAACTCTTGTTTCAAATTTAATACTTATTCCATCAATATCAAACTTTTCCATTACTTTTATTATTTTAACTATCAAATCATCACCATAATCTTCTTAAATAAAAATATTATAAGAAAAATCTATGATATAAGAGATACTTTACCTTGATTTTTTACAATTCTTTCAAGTTTCTTCATTTTCCTATAGCTAACAATACATAACCCTAAAATATCAATGCGTATTACTTAGATTTAATGAAAACCTAAATTTCATAATTGACTCTTCACTTACCATTGAAAATCTGTAAAGGTTATGTAAGCCTTACGATTTCTTTCTTTAAATGAGTTACACCACCAAGAGAGATTTAAATCAATCCAACTTTTTACTCTAAAAACCAATAAGATTTTAATATTCTTGATATACCTCCTGAGTTTGTAGTGGAGGAGTTATATTCGTTAACTCCAAGAAGTCTAAAAAAGTTCATAGGAAATAACATAATATATATGCATTACCTAGGTTAGGAAATTTTTGTACTTTCAATATTATGCTTTATTAAACCACTGTTTAATACCTTAATACTCTTTACTTGTAACTTACTTATCCTTAATTTATTTTTATGGTTTTATTCTTTTATATTCCTTTTTTGTTTTCAAGGTATTACAATAGTATTGCGCCTTCAATGAAAACTAAACTGACTAAGGTTTAAGTTTTTTCTTTTTATAGATTAAAAATACACAAATTTACTTAACTACTGAAAAGCACTCGTAACCAAATTAGTTACTTTTTAAGCTTCGTGTTCCAAAGCGCTAACATATATTTAGTTCTTCTTGCCTTGTTCGATTAGACTCATTAGATATATGTAGAATACCCTTTTCTCTTTTCTTTTCTTTTTTTTTTTTTATGTTCTTCTTCCTCTTTTTTTTTTTTTAAGGCATTTAAGATAGGAAACGTTACTGGATCGTCTAACCATCGACCAATGATGATCCTTCTAAAGTACTTTCAATATATAGAAAATTTGATCTAAAAATAGAAAAATAAATATGAATTAATTATTTCTTCTATGTATTAAAAAAATAATGGAAAGATTGTTGATCTATGGCAACTTTATTCCTAATTAAAGAAATAGAAGGTAGTCATAGAAAAGGGGGATATAAAGGAATGATCCATTCTAAATAAAATATCGAATTCAACAGAAAACAAAAATATATATGTGAGTCTGATTTTATTAAATACTAGTAGATTATGCACCCTCAATGCATTTATCAAAAATTAAAAGAAAAAAAAAACCACACACACACATCAGAAGTGCTTCAAAACCTTTTCAATTTTTGCGATCAAATTATAAGTCTTTCAATTTAAACAATATATTTTTAGAACTTTTTAAAAATTTTTAACCAAATAAAGCTTTTTAACGATTTCTAATATAATTATTAATAAAAAGTGGACAAATAAATATGAGAGGAACATGGAAAGTGTATGTATGTATGATAGGAACAAAAATATTAAAATTATGAATGAAAGTTATATTTACAATAGTGAGAGGGAAGAGGTGGTTGTGGGGGGAGAGAGGTGGAGGAGAGAGATGCAGAAGGTGGGCGGAAAAATGGGGGAGAGAGAGATAAAAAGGGTAGTTAAGTTGATCGAAAGAGAGTAAGAGAAGAGAGAGAAATATAATAAAATTTTATATTAAAATTTGTGGAGTTAATAGTAATTAGATAGTAGTTATTTCCTTCTTTTTTTCTTAAATAATATGGATAGAAAAAGAATAACAAAAAATTCATCTAATTCTATATACAACCTATACACTTTTGTTTAATATGACAAAAAGAAATAGGAAAGAAAGAATTGGGGCGAAAAAGGATTACAAGGGAAACAATTATGATGAAAAGTATTACCTTAATTGTATTTGGATAAAGTGGGGAAGAAAAGCAAAAAGCTATTAATAATTACTAAAGACAAAATAGTGACATAATATAAAATATATCAATATACACATAAAAATATAACAACAAATGAAAGGAATAACGAATGGAAGGGATAAAATTGGAAATCTAACAATTTTTTTCTCTTTCCCTCTATTTTCTTTGCAATCTCGAAGTGAATGAAAATTGTGCAACCTATAGAATTACCTTGTCTAGTTTTCCTTATCCCTCCTAATTTTACCATTTACTAAATAATGAAACTTTGAAAATTTCCTCCCTCATTCCTTCCCTTCTAATTTTCTTCCACTTTCTCTTATACTAAACAAAGGGATAGCAGAGCAAATTCAATTGTAGTGATTATGTGCATACGATATGAACCTCATGCTACATGAGTGTTAAAGGAGTGACGTAGTAGTAGCATGTGGAGATGACTTAAAGAGAAATAGATAAGAAGCAAGTAGTCTTAAGGATCTCAAATGTATGCATGATAGGTAGAGTTATATAGCATTAACTCTACTATTCTTGATGAGAGAGAGCATGCTATTTGTTCTATGTTATGTTTGATCTTTTGAAACAGTAATTTGATAGCATGACACAGTTTCTCTAAATTTTATGAATATCTCATATGAGAAAGATCCCTTGAGTATTTATAGAATTATACTATTAATGACATCCGTCGAGTCATATTTTACATACATGTGAAGCTAAATGTTTTCCTCCTTAAAGGCATTGATAACTTGCTTTAGGTGCTTAAATCAATCATCTTCTCTCTATAGCTGTACCAATGGTTGTAGTAGAGGTAGGGAGGGGGAGGTGTTTGAACCTATGGATTGAGCACTTGCTCATTTCTGTTGGTGTTATCATTAGTTATCAAGTGGGTATTGTGTGACTTTCCTATCATTATGGTTATGGATTGTGTTTTTTGCTAAAAGATGGCACCAATTATTGATGGATGATACTTGTTTGGTAGTAGAGCACCTGTAAAAGGTATAAGTAAGCTATGAAGGGTAACAGAGTTGGTTCTAGCATAACTACTCCAATGATTAAGTCATATAGAGGAATGGGGGAATTGTATAGAGAAAATCAATGTTTAAAGTAAGAGAGTTTCAATCCTTAACAAAGGAGGCTTCATGTGGTATTTATAGAGGGACAAATGGACTAGATAAGGAAGGTAGTTGATGTTAAGATCTCTTCCTTAACTTTGGATTGTGGAGAAAATTATTGGGAGTTAGGGGCCTTTGACTTGCCTTATTTGTCACTCTTTTCTTACTTATCTTCATTTAAATCATAAGCTTGGCTTGGTAGACCTAAGACAAGTTTGGATTGCCTAAGGTTAGGGCAAGTGACTTGATGCTAAGCGAGCAACTTAGGCTTAGGCTAGCCAACCTAGGCTTAAAGACCATGTTTTATGCTAGTTGCTGGTATCAATTTGGTGGGTTTGGACTAGAAAGCTTACTTCTTAAATAGCCTATCAACAGTATAATAGCCAAAACAATCTTAAAGTAGGATTTAATAGACATGTCTATTAAAAGCTAAGTCAGTTTTTAATTTCCATATCCATGAGCTTTTGATTACTATCTTGCTTTGGATCATATTCCATCCAACATTATTATGCAATGATTTGAAATTAAATGAGTGAACTTTGTCTGAATTCACTTGCCACATATCTATTTTGTATAATACTTTAATGGCCATGTTTAAAAAATGAAAATAAGAGAAGGAATAGATTATAGTAATATGCGGTTAGAAATGTGGGTGCTCTTGACTAGTTGGCTTTGCATTTGTTTTAGAAATGAGTTACCATTTAAATCCTTATAGATGCCTCCATGACACGGAATTACAGAACAGTCCTAGATATCTTCATTATTCAACTTTCCTTTTTGTAGGTGGATCGAACCATACATTATCAAAAAAAAAAGGAAAAAAAAAAGAAAAAGCATTAATAGGCTCATCTTGTAGCTTATTTAATATAAAGTCTTTCAAAGCAAATAAAAAATCATATAGTCAAGGCATTATGGATAAACTTAATATGAGATATGGCATAGCTCAAAAGACTAGAGTATATTAAACAAGATCATATATGCTATGCTTGCTTTCACAAAACTACACATACTTTCCTTTAATATGTTTTACAATGGTCTATTCACTATACACAACTCTAAATATACAATTGCTTGTATAGTTAGAATAACATTGAACAAGATCACATATGCCATGCGCTTGCTTTCACAAAACTACACATTCTTTCCTTTAATATGTTCTAAAATGGTTTGTTGACTGTACATAACCCTATATATACAACTGCCTGTATAGCATAGCTAGCTATAGCAACTAATAAATACAAATCCCTTCTTCACCTTAAAATAAATTATAAAAAAAAAAAAAAAAACATGTAGATATCAATGATTATATTGATGAAGTAGGCGACGAAGTTACAAGGCCACAGTAATGGAACTCAATTTGCAATCTTTGGTGTAGAGAGACAATAGAAAGTGACCCCCTCTTATCTTCTTCTTCTAGTTCCTTAACTGATATAGCAGCAAAGAACCTCTTCATGAACTCTTTACAGCATTCTTTCCCCTTGCATAGTATTGTTTCTTGATCAATCTCTTTCTCCTTTTCTCCATCGTTAGCACCAACTTCACCTTCCACTTTGGACTCGTTCATGTTTTCCTGATTTTCTTGCTTTCCGGAAATTACTGAGGACTCATCGAACTTTAAAATGTAAGCTTTATCACACCCCTCAAAAAGCCTCTCACCTAATGAGTCGATAATATAGTACTCACCAACCCCAACCATCAACACAAAGAAATGATCGTTCCAGCTAACAATGTATACTCTCGCACCTTCACATTCTTCTTTGGCTTTGCAACTAATAACCTTATCCCACATATCATCAAATGACATTGCCTCCTTGAGTGGATCGAATTTTTCAGGGCTGAAGAATCCAATGAGCGACCTATCCCATACGACCTCAATGGGTCTAAGTTGGGCTTGCAGGACGGTGTCGAGGTCAAAATGTTTGTTAGGGAAGCTCACGAGGTAGGTCTCGTTGTTGCATAGCTTTTGCCATTCAAGAGAGCCTTCCTTTATAAGGGCATCAAACTGGGACCTCGTTGGGATTGTGTAGTGATTTGAGTGAAGCCAATGTGCAATGACAGTGACTAATGCTGTGCACGCACTTTCTCCAGCTGCTTGCTCGCTTCGTTGATCAAAAGAAGCGAAGAAGACGTTTGATTTAAGTTTTGATTGCCCATCCCTACTAAACAATTCCTTGAATTCCCATGTTTCACTTGTCGTGCAATTGTTCTCGTTATCGCGATTTGACCCTGAAGAAGTTACATTGCAATCATCTACCTGCAAAATTAAAAGAAAATATGCATGGTTGCCTTAATATGATATCTATTTTTGTTTAGCAATATACTTGCATGTAAAAGGACCAGGTATTAGAGTTTAATCAAAGTGAATCGAAAAGTTACGAGAAGAAAGTCACAACGAACTCAGAAGACATTAGATAAATCGAGGATAAAAAATTGCAAAAATATTTCATGAAATAGAAAAAGTGATTATGCACTAGTAAGAATTGATGTTTTCGTTCTCTAAATTTGAAAGAAAAAAAAAAAAAAGCAGTAAACAAAAAAGGACGAAATCGTCCTGCAATAGGCTTAACCCAAATGCACCAAATTAAAAATTAACGAGCATAGGCGTACCTTTTCAAAGCTAAGGTTAGTGTCCGATTTGCGGTCGTGACGATCAATAACCCCCTTGTCTTCATTTTTTTCCTCAATCAACGGCTCAACTTTCGTCCCCGTAGATCTGAAACTCGGTCTCCTCCTTTTCCAAGACATATACCCATTTTTCCTAACCGAATCCACCCGACTTACTGAACTCGAGGACGGTCCTGACTCACTTCCCGAGCTCAACTCTCCACTCGTGGCAACAGGCCCACTTAGTGAGGTACTACTGATTGAGTCAAGAGCCGATGACTCAGTCGAGTCGCTACAACTCACTTGCTTCTCTTGACTCTTCTTTTGTTTTTTCCTTCTTGTATAAACGCTTAGTGCTTTTGATATTTTAAGCTTGAACATACCATCATCTTTTTGAGTTGACGCGGTCGAATTCTGCATCGATCGTGGAACTTCCTCGCAGTTTTTGACCTTTGTATAGCTGACTGAAACCTGCATGAATATATATATATTTTTAATTGTAATAAAATTGAACGAAAATGTTAATGCGTAAAGAAAAAATTAAATACAGAATTTTTTTAATTTATGTTTATCTTTTAATAAAATGCATAATTAATATGGAATTTATGAAAGTAAATTAAGATGTGATGATTAAATTGGTACGTAAATGATATATTCATATGCTCAAATATTAAAATTTTATTAATTTTCTAAGGCTTTAGTTTATGTTTTCCAAAAAGTAATCGATGCTTTAAATCCTTGTCCTAAAATTAGTATTGTATAATCTAATTTTGTATTTAGAAAAGGAATTTTCTCTACATAAAATTACTAAAAGGTTAAACAAACTACCGCGTTTGACCAAGTGTATGAAATTATTTTTATGTAATACGTATGACATGATTCAAACACGGAACTTCACGAGCACTATGATTAACGAATGAAATGTTAGGCTAAAGATAAACATAAAACACGTAAAAATTCATGGTTTCATTGCAAACGTCCCGTAATCTCTATAAGATTTAGAATGAAATAGATTTATAGTAAACCATAATCAATGAAAATACAACCACATAACCTTTTTTTTTTTTCTTATTTAAAATGAACTATCATCATATGTTTGTCCTATTTTAGTTGGTTGAGTCTTAAATAAGTTAAGTGAACCGCCACATGAAATTAAATAGAATAGTAATGTAAATATAACCAACCAAATGAATTAAAAAGTGAACAGGAGACAACAAAGAACTAGCAATATCCAGCTGGCACAACTCAATGAGGTTGAGTCTTAATAAGTTATGTATGTATGTATGTATGTATATATCTTAAATGCAGCGGGAAATTTCTAGTGAAGGTGGGTCCCACGTAACTCGATTTACGGACTTTAGTAATTAGAATATTTAATATGATACCGTTAGAGAAGCTTCTGTCGTTTCGCCACGAAACTGCAACGTAATCGGAAGCTTTCTTTCAACGGGGGATTCCTCCTCCGCCATCATCGCCATTTCAGCTACGTTAACCGACACTTTTCCTACAACATCACCAGGCTTATTATTCTTCGATTCACCATCACCCTGAAGTCAAGCCGACATGTTTTATACAATCAATACAATAATATCGCAGATACAATAAACTAATAGACAAAATTCACGTCGAGAGAGATAACTTACGTATAGGACTTTGAATGACAAATCCCAGGAACCAAATGAATCGTCGATTGGAACGGAGAAGAAATGGTTTGTGGTTCCGAAGTCCTCCTCCCATTCGATGATTGAAGCAGGACCATCTTCATTAGTCAGGAATCTTTGTGTTGTGAGGTAATGTGTCTGCCATTTGGATGAGAAGGGTACAGGAAATTGAATGAGAAGCCCGGATTTAGGTTTCTTCAACTTAATCTCAATACCTACTGATCTTCCTCGTTGCGTTGTAAACCCGTTAAACCCTTGAAGCTTCAGCTTGTGAACTTTGACCTGGTACCTTTTATTGGTTTCATCTTGTTGCCATGGATGCCACTTTCCCATTCTCTCTCTCTCTCTCTCTCTCTCTCTCTCTCGGTTAATTAAAAAGCTAAAGACTTTCTTGCAGTTATTTGATTTTTTCCGGCTCTTATGTATGTATTGAAAATGTGTAAGAATGGATCGGAGATAGAGACGGAATCTGAGCTCAGGAGGAGGCAGATAATATAAGAAAGATGAAAGAGGAAAGGAATATGAAGATACGAAGACTCCTTCAAAATAATTAATTATTATTATATAAAACTTCATTTCACATGGTGGTGTACTTTGTTGGTGGCACGCGTACTTGTCTACTTGGTCGTTAAGAATATCCAGAAAACCCGCGTGTTCTTTCCGTGTGATCGACCACACGCATCCAAAACCCAAACCCCTTAAGGCAATTAATTTAAAAGGAAAAAAACATCACATGGTTAAATCGTGTGAGAGACCTCGACCGGCCGAAAGAAAGAAATCAAAGGGTGATGTGGCAGTTGCTGAATGGATGCAATGACTCTGAAACTGTTCCACGGTGGCGTTTAGGATGCGGCCGTCGACGTCCTGGAAACCCACGTAACGAACTAGACGGATTGTTTCCGTGACCCATCCCTTTTCGAATTGTTCGGACACATTATTTTAGGGAAAAGGAAAAAAAAAATCCGAAAATACTGCTTCTGGAAAAATATTTTCAGAATACTATATCTAAAAGTTGTCTTTACGTGAAGAGACAATTTTGAATATCAAGATTGAATCAAAATCTTTCTTCAAAAATAGATTCGATTTTCGATTGTAAGATAAAATCGTCTTATTAAGAAATGATTTTAGTTCTATCCAAATGAATATTATATTCTTAAGAAAATATTACCAAAAACAGTAATTTTGGGAAAAAAATTTTGTTATTATTTTCCTTTCCCTCATTATTTTATATAGTGTTTTTCCTAAAAAATTGGTATTCTTATCAAACACAATCTTAATTCAAGCATATGAGAAAGTTAAAGCTTAAAAGATGAAACCAAGTTCAACTTTGTTTCGATCAAGATTGTATCAGATTGATTTTATTTGACTTGTGTTTTTCGTATGTTTTGCGAAGAAGTGATTTGCATTTTATTTTTTTGACAAATATATGGCCCGTGTTTTTTAATTTTGTGTAAATTATATATAAAGTACACATGGCAAATTTTTTATGGTTGATTGTATTATTTGATAATTTAAAATAATTATGTAATTAAAAGTTCTTAATAAAATAAATTGATTAAATAATAATAAAAAAAAACTAAGGGAAAAGGAAAAGAGAAAGATTACGGCAAGTGGCATAAATCATGTCCCGAGCATGTGATCTTCTCCTCCCTTCAAATAAGTGAAGCACGACAGAGAAAAGAGAGACAGCCGCAATATCGGTCATAGACAAGGATCGCGCCGGTGGAAGCTTGAAAGAACGATCCTCTATGTTTCTTGAGGGCTATTTCTTATAGAGAAGCAAGTGTATTAGGTTTTAGTTGTTTTATTCTATTGGTACTAAATCAAATTCCACAAAGTGCAAGAAGATCACATAAGTTTTCAAACTTTGCTTGTCTGAAGAAGGAGAAGATCTGATGAAACTAATTGTTCCTCTGTCATCCTTCGCTTGTTTGAAGGAGGGAGAAGATCACATACAGATGCCATGATTCTTTTTTTATTTTTTTTAAATAGTCGGTTCTCTTTTTGTTTTTACCTAATTTATAAATTTTAATTATATAATTAATTTGAATTATTAAAAAACGGTCATATATTTATTGAAAACGAAAATATAGGTCATTTCTTTATAACAGTACGAAAACACGTATTTGTAATTAATCCTCTTTTTTTTCTAATATTAGTATTATACATCATTGTTAAGTGGTCCATTTACATGAATTTTAGCCTCGATACTCAAAATCGAAAGAAATTTAAGCCAGCATTACTTGAGAGTTGAGGAAGTAGGGAAAAAAGTGGATAAGAAGTAAATATGTGGAACTTTTGTAATGCAAGGATGCAACCAGAGGGCCGTAAGAGCCCTGATCCAACCCGAATTGGCAAAACAATTGGTTCCTGGATGCCCAAGTGGGGAAATTGGAACTTGCCCAATAGAGGTCAATTTTAGGCTAGGTCCTTGGATTTGCCAATTCTTTTAGTTTTTGGTTCACGTGGTTAAGAGCCATGAACTGACCCATACTAATTATTTTTTTTTAAGAAAAAAAAAAAAAACTTAAGTTTTAACTTAGAAAAAAAAAACAAAAACTTTGAGCTAAACAACTAAGTTGTTTTTAACCGATTTAAAAAAATTATAAAAAAGATTGCATTTATTTATACGTATCTATTATGTTGAGTTATAATATTAATTAGATAAGACAAAAGTTCAGAATAAAGATCAAAAGATAAAAGTTAGTGATACACATTAATTTTATCCCTTAAGCTCTTTAAACATCCTTATACCCAATAGGGTTTAAGCCTAGTTTTCAACCCAACTTGTTCTACAAAGAGGAAGATCATAGAGGAACGCAAACTAACACTAACACATGTTAGCAGCTCCACATAAGCACAAAGTAGGATGCCACAGTAGTAAGGATCTCTCACTTACTCTCTTGATCTGAGTGATCCCTTTATAATCTTAAGGGATTTGCATCTATTAAAAGAGATTAACCTCTTGTTAAGGAAGGTCCGTCGCTTATTCATTTTTGTCTTAGAGAAGAAGTATTAATTAAGGATCACCGTCCATATGGATGGGTCTTATGAGCCATGTCTAATCTATAAAGCCTCTTAGATCACTCTATGGACGACAACCGTACCTTTGAAACTAAAGTTCTCATATAAGTCCTCGGTGCACTTTCTCTAAACTCTAAACTCCTCTTACTTTTGACATTGAAGGTTCTTAATGTGCTTTATACCATTATACCAACTTAAGCATCCAAGTGTATGTATTAGAGCTACTTTTAGTACCCTCTTAACTCAAATATTCTCTTTTATAGCTTTTAGCTAAAAATTCTGTGCTAAATGGACAAGCCTAAAGGAATCCTAAAGCATCAAGAGTTGGTCTTAGTCTCGTATTGCCTAGGAATGAAAACTTCCTTTTGTTGAAAGCTCAAATATACTCAATTATGTATGCTTTAATGATATATTTCTTTTTTCATTACTAATATAATTGTTACGAATGGAGAATTATTATTATTTTTTTTTGTTTCATTTTTAATTTCTATGTTTTTAAGTTCCTTTTTTTATAATATATATATATATTTAGATTTTTTTCCATTGACCACGTGGACTCGATGGTTCCACTAACGGATCCAGAACTGTAGACATGGGTGGAGTTTATGTGCATGAACTGGTGTATTGGTTCGATGCTGGTTTACAAGACAAAGTCGATTCGTGCAACAGGTTTAAATTGAAAAATACCATGTTGATTCTTATAGGGTAGTGTGCAAGGAACAACTACATACTTTATTCAAAAGTATTCGAATTCTCAATATTAAACTAAGTTCACAATATTGATTTCTTTTAAAACCATTAATTTTTCCATTTATATTAACCATGTGCCAATATGTGATTCATCGACATAATTAATACAAACAAATAAAATAACTAAATTAACTAATTTGATAGATATACTATAAAACTCAAAAAAAAATTAGAAAAGAATCCCAAAAGTGGTAGATCTGGCACCCCAAGATGAGCAAGACAAAGCAAATTCTGGAACATCTAGAAGAGAAGAAGATGGATCAGGTGAACATGAAGGATCAAAGATAAACTCAAAAAAAAAAAAAGAGAAAGAAAAAGAAAATCACCTATATGATGGGAAAACTCAAACGAATCTAAAGAAAAGAAAACAAAGCAGATGATAAAAATCATATTAAACTAGAAGAAGAATAGAAAAACACAAGCTGACCCACCATGAGAAGAATAACAGCCTTAAATGGAGAACAAAGAGAAAAAACATGTAGTGAATAAAACAAGAAGAACAAAATGACCGTAGCCAAAGACATATTTGGAAAAGACACGTGAAGGACATGAACACTATGTTTGGGAAGAGAGAAAGGGAGGGATTGCTTGGTTAGAGAAGGAATTAGGGATGGAATGAATTAGGAGATAACCAAATCCCCAGGACCCATATGTTTTTATTTCCTTTCAGAACGGAGAGAAAGGGAAGGGAAAAAGATATTGGAACTGTAATTCTAAATCTACTCCTCTTCCACTTACCTTTTCTTTTTTGTTTTTTTTTTTTTTTTCAACCCAAACACGGTGGAAAGGACATATGATCCAATTACTCAGATTTTTTTTTTTTTAATTACCCAATAAGGACATGTGCTCCAACGCAAACAAAAAAAAAAAAAGAAAAAGCAAAGGAAAACCAATAACCGAAGATGAAGAATATTTAAAAACATTGGCAAAACAAGAAAACACCGAAATTTTGCCTAGAATTACACAAATAAAGGCCCGATTCAAAGAAACAAAGAATTCAAATTGAAATTTCTATATCCAAATAAAACTCCACCAAAACTTGAGAATAAAAGGTGTATAATGAATGGATAAAAAAGAAAAAGAGATGAACATATCGAGGCATAAAATTTAAGACGAAAAAGAGAATGAGAAGAACAGTTTTTAGAATAAGCGAAAGTTCAAATATTTTCGGAAATCGATAATTGGAAAAGGATCTTCTAAAGTTCCTTAACTTTTAAAATTTACAAATAAATAATTATTATTATCTAAATTTATGAAATATCATGTAACATTATTGTAATGCTATCCTTTTTAAAAAATTCAAACAATAATAATAATTGATTCGTAAGTTTATGAATTTTAAGAATTAAGGAACTTTAAAAGATCCAACTCTACTGAATTTTAATGTTCTTTTATTCTGATCAATTCAAAATATTTTTATAAGTTTAGTTAATTTAGACATATTTAATTAAATTATTTATTTATATTAATTATGTGGACGAATTAAAACATATCACGTAGTATATAATGGATGGAAAAATGAACGATGTTAAAAAAAACTCCAAACTTTATAAATTTTATTAAATATTGAAGACTGAAAGAGTTTTTTTTTTTTTTTTTTTTCTCACAATAAAGAAGTGACTTCATTACAAGTTTTTCGTAGTGAGAAAATAATAGACGCAGTACCTTGTGCTGTTGAAAGGGGCCACACCTTGTGTTTTCTCGTAATTTTCAATTTCTTCATTAGTTTTTTTCTTTTATATTTAGCTTAAATATTAGCGTTGATAATCAAAGTTAATCTTTACACTTTAACTTAATCTAACTTAATCTGGCCATAAAATGGATGTGATTTAATTCTGATTTTAACCATAATTAAATTTAATTCCATCCTTTTAACCTTTGATATTTCCGTATATGTTTAGATTAATTAACTAGATCAAGTTTTGCTAAAGAATTTGGATGCATAAATAGAATATTGAATCGACGTCGGCCAATTAACAAAAAAAAGGGAAAGTAAGTTAGGAATCGGAACAGTAAAAGTGGGCCGTCTAGCAAGATTCTCTGGAATATAGGCGTTGTTTGGGCTAGGCCTTGATTTGAAATATACTGCCGAACCACAAAGGCCCAATGATGTGGATCAACGTTGAAATTACGCATGCTATCTATTAATGCCATGTTTTCTACCACAAAATTCCAAATTCTTTCGTCTTCCTTTTTTTTTTTCATTTATTTTTCAGTAATACATCTCCAAAATCGATTTGGAAAGATGTTCAAATTCTCTTGGCATTTTGACTTTATTTTAATTTTGGCTATATTTTAGTCAAATGCAATAAACTTGTTTAGATGCTCTTTCACAAGAAGAATGCTACAACGCCCTTCTGCTGGAGTAGAAATGTAAATTATACTGAAGCTAGCTTTTCGGAAACTGGTGTTGAAACCAATATTGTGGCCAAATCAAGAAATTTCGGGGGAAAAAATAATATGAAAATAATAAATAATAAAAAATTTCCAAATCCAAGGTTCAAATATGCATATAAATACTCTATTTTTTAACCACAAGGTAGACCAGGATTTCTTTTGAACATGTTTTGCTTTCAAAAATGTTTATTCTAACCGCAATATGGAAGAAAAAGCTAGGATCTAAGTTATTTATTCTTGTCCTTTGATCCTCTAAAAATGAGAAAATATTGAATAGTCTAAAAATATCGACCCGTTTACTTCACTAAATGAATAAAGGCCATAACGAAATTGTAATTCATGTGAAATAGAATAGAGACATAATAGGATCAGAATGCTATTGTCTTGCTTAGTTGGATGTCATTGAATTACTGTTACTTAAAATAATAACTACGTCCCCAATTCTTAAAACCTAACCATGACATATACTTCCCCCTCCCTCAATAAATCAATCCAACAACCCAAACCCTAAATTAAAAACTTCATCCCTATGTTGGAAATCTTAATTTGAAATTAGAAGAATACTTTTCAATAGCTAATATGACAAGAAGACCTAATATGTCCATCTTATGTCTTGCACAATTGTTAGGTATTTTACTCTTTTCGTTTGAATATGTTTCATATTTGGAATTGTAATACTTATGATTAAAAGTCTCACATGAATTGTGATAAGATGTTGTACTAGTTTATAAGGTAATGGTGGTAAATACTTTATCAATATATGATTATAACTTTTAGGTTAAGTGATTGAAATTAGTTTATTAGTATTTGTTGATTTAGTTATTCATGTTTTTGGTTGGAGATGTTACAAATAGCATCAGACCTGACCCATTATCAATAGGTGGACGATTTCGATCTTGTTCCGATTTAGAGAAGAGATCGAGGAAAGCGAGATATCTTATATAGATTATAGAAGGTTATGGTTTTAGTTTGTAAGATAATGGTGATTAATACCTTATTAATATATAGTTACAATTTTTTGGCCAAATGGTTGAAATGGATATATTAGTATTTATTAGTTTAATTATTCATTACCTTCGACTTAAGGTGTTACAAAAACAACTTCCACTTGCAAGCTATTCTTTATCCTTAAATAAATTGTTCATAAGAAAAAACCCTAAAAATCAAAATTTAGGAGTTATAATGTATTGCAAGAAGAATGATAAAAGAAAACAAGGAAATCCTCAATCAATGCATACAAGTTGACCTCATCTTTTTTATTTTTTTAAGTCCCATCGCCTCTAAGTTAATTACCCATAGGTTAACTATGTTTATCCTAAAGAGTAAACAAAATAAAATTAGAATTTAATTATATATTTCATTATTTAGGATATTTTGGTAATAAAGATCAAGGAGCGTCTTTGTAAAACGAAAACTTGAGTGGCTACTCTATGTACTTGTTGGTTGTGTATGCTAAAACAATTATTTATATTTGTTTTTTTTGTGTAGGTAAGTGTGGCAATTATAATGTAAATTGGTCAAGAGGCTATTAAATGTAAATATGGTATCAAATAAGCTAACTCTTTCATAACTCGACTTTAGAGAACTATTCCACACTTATAAAACTATACTCTAGAGAACTTGTCTCACGCTTCCAAAACCAACTATAGAGATTTAAGGATTCTCACTTTTAAAACCGATTCCAAAGGGTATTATAATTCTATATATTTATGATCAACTTTGAGGACATACAAGATTTTGTACATTTTAAAGATGACTCCATATGATATATAAGGTTTTAAATTTTCGAAACCATTCTACCAATCTAATTCCATGAGATCATTAGATAGTCCTTCATAGCCAAGCTACAGTCAAAGTAAATTAAATGAATTTGTATGTGTGCTTATTGAATGTTGATTGCTGCATTTAGTTATCTTAAGATGCATGTGGTTAGAAATATGCATGAGTGTATTTGTACATGCAATGAACTATCACATCCTTTAAGATTGAGGCATAACACACATTGTCTCGTAGAATTCCATGTCTTAGTACGAGTTAAGTCAAAATCTTAAAAGAAGTGGCATTATAATATATATCACAATTATTTGATGGTCCAATCATCTGAATTTTAAATTATGCTCATGCGCATAATTTATTTACCAATTAATAGAAATATCGGAGAGAGAGAGAATAGTAAACATCTCAAAATATTTGATAATTTTATGTGATACAAAATTATCACTTGAGTGATGGAATTACTATTTAAAATGGTCGGAAACATTAGGCGACACAAAGAGAAACGAGAACAAAACGGCCTCTTATGGACCTCGATTTTTCGTTTATTTATGAATTATTTAAACTTTTAAAAAGAAATTATTTTGTCCTAGCTTTACGAAAGGATTAAGATCAATCTGCCACGTGGAAGTGAAGTCGGATCTTGACTTGTTTGCCATATTTTATACCTCTTGTTACGTTCTTAACACCATGTTATCGAATTGGTGACTCTCGGATGATTCAATACATACTGTAGTAGCATCGTCTTCATTCTTCAATCATTCATCCATATCAACATTTTTGGTTTTCCGTCCACGTATTATAATTGTATTAGTTTAGGAGTAGATCCAAAAATATGAATCTATCTTATACAAAAGCCTTTCCCACTAGAAAGGTTAATTTAACGAAAAAACTTCTTATACGGAACTTTATAAAAAAAAACGAAGAAGCTTAATTAACAATATTGTCAAATCGAGTTAACTTTCAATCTAACTTCTCCGTAAAACCGATCTAAGTAATTTATTGGACCTTTATTAATTATGATTTTGATTCGATCCAATAAACCCAATCGATTCAATGCAATTACTATAAGAAGTCATCTAGTTTTTCAAATATTAGAATATATTATATTATCTCATGTTTTCTAGAAAATATAGTAATCGGTTAAAAACATAAATGTAGATAAAAGAAAATCATAAAATAAACAATAAAAATAATATTTTTGTTGACATCAATTTAATTTTGATTTGATTCTAATTAATACTTTGAATCCTAAACCTCTTATCATTCATGGATATACCTTCTAGTTTGAGTTTAATAACATTATTACTTAATAGAAGAAGTTTATATGTAGGATAATGACCTATTTTTGAAATTTGGAATAAGATACTGTATTTTAAAGCTGTTTACTCTCTTTTCTAATTTTAGCATGTAAAAATATGTGGATTTTTGCAAATGAGCGGGGACTAGTTGTTTAGCACGCATAATGCTCCTTGACAGGAAATCTCTACTTATTATATTCAAATAAAATAAGAACACTGGTGTTTTGTCAGTTCGGTGATCCCGTGATTAAATGTAGAATCAATTGTAAATGATTTTAATATCAATAAGGTATGGCATATCTCGAACGTGTAAGTGCCATATTATATCCCATGTGGCCGGCCCTTCGGATGCTGCCCTCTTGCCGTGTGGCTAATGTTGAATAAATGTCCCTTATTAAATGCCCCCTATCAAAATATGTCATGATATAGCCACGTAGAGAAACAGTGACAGTTTAAAACATTTATAAATGGAGAATATTTCCTCATCTCGTTTTCCATGACGATCGAGCATCTAGGTTTAGAATAATATAATATCACTATAAATAAGTTTAGTAGAGTTGAGATAAAATAATATAATACTAAACTCGAATTCTACTCAAATTAAAAAGATTCAAAGTTTGAACTCAATTCAAGCTTTAATATATAAAACTCGAGCTTAACTTCAAATGAAATTTAATAAATTTGAGCTTAAATTAATTAATCTTGTTTAAACTCAATAATCTTAAAAGATATTATAAATTAAATTAAAATAATACTATTTAAACTCGTATAGAATTCAATTAGTATTTAAATTTGATTCGAGTTCTATTAATCTCACAAACTTTTCAAGCCGAGCATCACAAAACTCAAATTAGACTTGATAAGCTGCTTGAATAGTTTGAGTTCGAGTTCGAGTTTAACTCGATTAGGTTAAGTCGAATGAGTTTAGTTTGAATTCGAATAAATATCGAATCACACTCGAGTAACTTGCGAGTAAACTCATCTCATTTAGATCTTCTACGTTCATATTTTTTTATATCGTAGTTCTTTTATTTCACATTATGTATGAAATAGGTCATTACTTTATTAATTTCGCCATTATTAAACAAAACAAAGCAGCATTTGTGCCCTCATGAAGATAGAAACAATAGGGTATCCTTAGGATTATAGCCTCGTGATATTATATAGTTTGAGATCGTCAAAGATTTCCTTGAAAAATGGATCTCGGTCCTTCTGCTGGCGAGGATTTGGGATTTGGGGGAAAGAATGTATCGAGCAGACAACAAAATTGAATAATCTTCTACATAAGATCTCAAGTATTCAACATTTCGCAATAAGAACACGATTCAAGTGTGTTCCAATTTATGCTTGTTTTCTTAAAAAAATATATATATATATATATATATATATACATATTAAAAAAAACAAGTACACTCCAATTTGGAACCTGATCTTACCATATGGACCATACCAAGTGGTTTTGTCTAGCTTCAATACAATTCAAATGGAATGTAATAGAATGGATATTATTATAAAATATATTAATTAATTTCAATAGTTTAGAAAATGGAAATTTACACAAATTTACCTAATTGGAAAACAGAATTTGCGAGAATATGTGCAGTGTGTCCTTAATTGAACATTCAAATAAATATTTAGATAGAATCAGTATTGTCAGACCTGGACCGAGTGATTGACCAGTATATGTAAAAAACTAAAAAATTAAGGAAAAAATTGAGTTAGATTGAAATTGAATTAAGATCGAACCGAATTCAACTGCAGGGGTCAACCCAAAGTTGACAACACTCGATAGAATTGATAAAGAGACAATTTCTTGTATACCATCTATTATATTGAGATTAGTTATTTAATATATTCTACTTTTAAGTAAAATTACTTTTATATGTGTTGCATTAATTATTACAAATAAACCTGTTAGATTTATAAAAAGTTTTTACCTATGAAATAAGTAAATAATAATCAATTGAATGGTGGATTTGAACAATGATGCAACAAAAACATTTTTTTTCCCTGCTTAGATAACTAAAATATTCACCAGTAAAAATAGTTTTACAATACCATGTGTGGATCTTGCTTCCAAATTTAGAAAAGCCTTGGGTGGACAACGACTATCGGATGATTTATGTGGAGTAGGAAAACAATGTGGAAATAGTGTTGCTGAATTTCGAGGACATGAGGCAGTTACAAGAGAAAATCCAACTTGACCGTCAAGTCCCATGGATAAGAATAGGACCATCGGAACTAAATGGCACTACGACAATGACCCATCTAGGACAGGTTATATAAACAAAAGGGGAATTACTCGTCATGATTCCAGTTATAGTGACCGCGGAGGAGTTCAATCTGTTTACTCAAATGGCAAATTGGGAAGACAGTAGGATTTGTGGTGGACCTTATTCTTTGAAATCCTTTATTATTATTGTAAATACTCGATTTTTACCTATAGTAGTTATAATTTTTATTTTTAGGGTTGTAATTTAGAAAATAAAAAAAAATGAAAAATAATAAAAAAAAAAAGACAAAAAGATAGAAAATTGTTGGAAAAAAAAAAGAAAAAATTCGAAAAAATTAATTTAATAAAATCTTGACTAAATAGTTGTCGAAAAAAAAATACAAATCTGATACGATGATGTTAAATCTAATAAAATTAAAATTTGTAATATTCAAATCTATTTTGGATTTTTGGATCTTTATCAATTTAGATTCGATTCGATTCAAAAGATGTGTTTTCGAGTTTTATAAATAGGATTAGCATGGTGCGAGCCAGAAAGAACAATCACACATTTATTAAAAAACACACTTAAACCTACTCTTTAGACCAAATTTATAATTGTGCTCGTGATAGGACTAAGGATCCAATCTATTCCCTTTCATCAGCTTTGCGTGTTTTGCCTTACAGGTATATAATAGTGGTTTTTAATTATTGTCTATAGTTTATCTTATTTATTCATTTTTATCTCACTTAGTATATGTGCAGTTATTTTTAAGAATTGTACTATTTTTTTTTTATTTTTATCATGTCTTGAATTGCTAGTAATTAATTATAGCATTAATGTTTAGTAAACATGTGTTAAGTTAAATTTTAGTTTTTTTTTTATTATTTTTTTAGATTTCATATTTTCAAAATGACATTTTTATAAAATCTCATATTTTACAAAATCTCGTTCTTTGCATATTGTATTAATTTAGAAAAATTGCATTAGGTAAGTTAGGGTTTTTTAGATAAAAAAATCATTTTAATGTTCATAAAATAAAAAAAATCTTTAATTAACTTCTTTTTTACGGCGAGACATTTTTTCCATAGTTTAAGCTTGTTTACCATTGTATTTTTTATGATTTAGGTTTCTTTTCTATGGTTTGAACATTTTTTTTATAATTAGACATCTTTTCCATAATTTAGGCTTTTATTTTATAGTTTATATATCTTTTCCATTGTTTAGATTTCTTTTCTATGGTTTTGACATCTTTTCTATAATTTAGATTTTTTTTTCTATAGTTTAAACATTTTTTCTATGTTCTATGGTTTAGACATCTTTTCTATAATTTAGATTTTTTTTCTATAGTTTAAACATTTTTTCTATGATTTAGATATCTTTTCTATGGTTTAAATGTCTTTGCTATTATTAGGATTTTTTTTCTTCTTCTTTTTTTTATGTTTTAAGCAACTTTTCTATATAAAAAATTCATCATATAGAACTTTGCATATTTCATAAAAATTGCATATTTCATAAAATCTTTAGGGTTTTTCTTGAAAATAAAAAAAATTATCACTTAGTTATTTTTAAATAAAAATCTTAATTTGAGACGTTTCAAAAATTAGGTTTTTAGGTTTTTTTTTTATAATTAGGAATAAAAATTAGGTTTCTAGAGATTTTTCTTAATAAAAATAAAATAGTTAATAAAATTGAAAATTCAATCAATTATTTTTTTTTTAAAAGAACCAACACATTAAAGTTTTCGGAAAAACTACGATACATAAGTATCTTCGAGGCGACGATAAAATATGTAAAAACTTAGGTTCTTTTCCTTTTATTTATTTATTTATTTATTAAATAATATAATTAAAAGAATAATCCTAATTTCGATAAATAGATAGTGGTACCCGTTGGTACCCGTTAGGATTTAATAGGTTAGCCCCCGAATTCAGAATCCTCTAGTTCTTCATTAAAATTGAAATTAAAAACTGGTAGCTAAATTGTAATCAATCAACCTAATTGATTACAGTTTTCTTCTTTTTTCCCGACTCCGGTCGGGTGACGACTCCAAAATTTATTTTCAATAAAAAACTGGAATTTCTCAATTTCTTTAGTCGATGATTAATATTAAATAGGTTAAGATTTAGTATTAATCGAAAATGAGAAATAAATTCTAAACACTAGAAACCGAAAAATCAAGCTCAACAATTACCACCTTAGATCTTAGTTCTAATTGCCTTCAATCTAAAAAAGGAGTTAACTAGATCACTACTCTTTCAAAATAGAGAAGAGGCCCTCGCACTTCTAAACATGAAGAAAACACTTTCCAATATGCAAATGGAAATAATGATGCAGTTGACACCCAACAATGAGGTTATTTGCTACAATGTTGTAGCAACCCAATAGAAACACAATATTCAGGCTACTATGGAGCACCCAATAAGAATCTCGATATCGAATGTTCGCAGTCTTAATGTAGATAGGAAGCAAAAAGTTTTTCTCCAAGCTCTGGAGTTATCAACCTAATGTTATGGCTTTCTTAAAGACAAAAATGGATGCAGACTCAACTTATTCCTTTTATTATATAACTGATTTGGATAGATATGCTTGTCTTGAATCTTAAGGAGCTAGAGGGGGGATGTTAATACTATGGAGGCTAAAAATCATGGAAGTTAACATTGTTAGGTAGTCTTTCAAAGAGATATATTGCCTCGATAAAGTTTAGCAATACTTCCTTATCTTAGTATTTGTCCATAATCTATGCATCTATAAATTTAAAATTTAGGCCTCTGTTATGGGCAAGTATTAAGTAATTTGTAGGTGCAAATAATAATAATCCTTGTATCATTACAGGAGATTTTAATTATGTAATAACTTAAAACAAATGTTGGGCTTTGGAACCATGGAAGATATAGATTTACATCACTTACATGTCGATTATCCTCTATAGTTAACTACACGAAACACTCACCTTACTTGCATAAGGCTGTTTGTCCGCATAGTCTCAATAGACGAAACTCGACTATTATTTTAGTTAAGAATACCATATATCAATCAAGTGGATCCCAACTAAGGACATCTACTATGATGCATTTAGGAGCTAAGTTATCACTTGGTCTTATCGCAGAGGTAACTAAATGGATCCTTCGAGATATCGAATAATGGGTCAATGGATAGGTTGGCAAGTCTAGTAGCTTTATAAAGCAGTTCGTTGGATATAATGTACCAAACTAGCTCAACACAACTCTACCATCACTTGATATGATGCACAAGCAAAAGTTAAGGTCTACTCACTACTAATCTCGAGTCACTAGCAAAACAAGATGAGAATGTAAGATGTGAACTTAGAGAGGAATGCCTCATAAGAACACAAAGAGGAATATTCATTATCTGATCAAAGATGTAAGATGATTCCAACTACAATAATAAGGAATATTTGTAGTAAGCCCCTAGAGTTACATACATGTGCATGAAATGATATAAAGGGTAATATGAAATAGAGAAATCTTAATACAATGTAAAAAAGGGTAAATGGGACAAATAATATAAAAAGAATATAGTACAATATTAGAAAAAGAGAATGACAAGTAGCATGCTATTATTTCGACCATACTGAAGATGATAGGGTACTAGAGTGTTGTTGTTGAGCTATTTTGACAAGTGTTGCTGAGGTGTTCGGATGAGACAGCAGTTCAATAAAGTGGGGCATGACAGAGTGATATATGAGAGCTTGAAGATCATTGTCAAGGAACTCAACCTCGACACTTGGCAGATTGGCATTTGGGTTCTTAGCACTTGATGAATAGGCATTAAGAAGCTTGACATCTAGATAAGAGACTGAGCAAAGTAAAGAATGTTCGAGTTGGGCACTCAGGGGGTTCAACAATTTACCATCTGATACTAAAGTTCGTCATAGTTGAGTTAGGACATTTGAATCATCTTAACAAGACCTTGTAAGCCTTGAGTCGAGCTTGAGTGATGGGTCCTGAGGTTGACAATCTATTAGCTCCCCAAAGGTGTTGAAGATTTGCCCTTAAATCTTGGTTGTCATCTTCTTCTTCTAGTACATAAGGTGTTAAGTTGGCAACACCCCATGTTACGAACTGTGACCAAGAACAAACAAGGGTGGTCGCTGGATAGATCCAAACTTGCAAAAAGCTCAAAAAGGATTAATAGGGAAAAGTGTAAAAGGGCAAAAACGAAGAATGAAACAGTAAGCAAAACCCACGAACAGTTCTAGAGGATATGATGTACAATTGGAACTTTTGAAAACTCACGGCTCGATTCGATATGATGCACGAATTGGTCCGATGAGGTTACTCGCCACTTAATCTTGCTTAAGGAAAATAATAAGAGTGATGCTAAGAATAAATAAACAGTGTTTACGCAAGAAAGAAAAAGTACTCAAAGAGTATATATTAAGAATGATCTAATGTTATCACAGTTACAAGTAAAAGGGTATTTATACCTATAAAATAGGACAACCTTCCTAAAAAGGAAAAGATAAAAAAGGAATTTCCTAAAGAAGTAATGTACAAGATACAAAATGATAAAAATGAATATACAATAAAAACAATCATTTATGCAACAGATTCTATACATAATACTATACACGTGACGATGCTATATTGACGAGGTCGTTAGAAGATACGAACAAAAAAAGTACGGACAAATGGGCTTGTTCGAGCAAGGATAGTTTAGTCAGTCCAAATTCTCTCTCTCTTGACTTCTCGACAAGGAAAATGGCAGGGTACTGGAGTGTTGTTGTTGAGCTATTTTGACAAGTGTTGTTGAGGTGTTCAGATGAGACAGTAGTTTAGTAGAGTGGGGCATGACAGAGTGGCATATGAGAGCTCGAAGATCATTATTAAGGAACTCAACCTTGACACTTGGCAGATTGGCATTTGGGTTCTTAGCACTTGATGAATAGGCATTAAGAAGCTTGACATCTAGATAAGAGACTGAGTACAGCAGAGTATGTTTGACTTGGGCACTCAGGGGGTTCATCAATTTACCATATGATACTAAAGTTCATCATAGTTGAGCTGAAACATCTGAATCATCTTGACAAGACCTTGTAAGCCCTAAGTCGAGCTTAGGTGATGGGTCCTGAGGTTGACAATCTATTAGCTCCCCAAAGGTGTTGAAGATTTGCCCTTAAATCTTGGTCGTTGTCTTCTTCTTCTAGTACATAAGGTGCTAAGTTGGCGACGCCCCGTGTTATGAATCGTGACCAAGAATAAACAAGGGTGGTTGTTGGATAGATCTAAACTTGCAAAAAGCTTGAAAAGGATTAATGGGGAAAAGTGCGAAAGGGTAAAAACGAAGAATGAAACAATAAGCAAAACCCACGAACAATTCTAAAGGATATGACACACCGATAAAATTTCTGAAAACTTACGGCTCAATTTGACATAACGCACGAATTGGTCCGATGAGGTTATTCGCTACTTAACCTTGCTTATGGGAAAAGATAAGAGTGATGCCAAGAGTAAACGAATAGTGTTTACGCAAGAAAGAAAAAGTACTCAAAGAGTATATATTAAGAATGATCTGATGTTATCACAGTTACAAGTACAGGGGTATTTATACTCATAAAATAGAGCAACCTTCCTAAAAAGGAAAAGATAAAAAAAAAAGGAATTTCCTAAGGAAGTAATGTATAAGATACAAAATGGTAAAAATAAATATGCAAGAAAAATAATCATTAATGTAACGGATTCTGCACATGATACTATATACGTAGTGATACTACATTGGCGAGGTTGTTAAAAGATGAGGACAAAAAAAGTACAAACAAATGAGCTTGTTCGAGCAGGGTTAGCTTAGTCAGTCCGAACTCTCTCTCTCTCTCGACTTCTCGACAAAGAAGATGCCGAGTAATTGATCGGCTCGATGCTAAAGAGTAATTAATAACTTGACATACTGCAGAAAAATGGGCAATCATACAATACGGTATGAAGAGTGACTTGGCAAGAAAGTACTCGGCCTCAGTAGAGGTTAGTTAGGTTTCTAGCAGAATAAACAAAATTGTATAGCTAGCCGGGTTGTTGTTAAGCAGAGATGCTAATGTAGGCAAATGCACCTATCAGTTTATAATATAGCAGATAAAAGTCCGAATATCAATCTCTTAAAAACTCCGACTATTAGTATTCACTAGGTTTCTATTATTTAACTAGTAAATTAAATCTCAAGAAACTTAAATAAGTAAATATAATTTACTACTAAAACTAATTTAAAGATTAACGAAAACACAATTCAAGAATTAACAAGAAAGTAATTCAAATGGAAATTAATTCAAGATTTAATATTGTACCTGGATCTTACTTCTCCTAGATCTAACATGTGATTTGCCTAAAGATAATTTAATTTATTCTTTAATCTTTCTTGACAAGGAGAATTTTTTACTAAAGTTAATCACTTTTTCAAACCAATTAACTCTAACCCTAGAATCACCTATTAGAATATTTTATTAATAGTATAACCTAAGATTGCATCATTGAACAACAAATCCTTTACACTTTAATTCAAAATTCCGAAATAATCTTAAAATTATCTCTAATAATCTTCATCAACTATGCTTAAATCTAATCTTATAAGAAATCCCTCGATTCTCTTATAAGATATCAAACTTTAAACTATTACCCATGGAAATAATAATTTAAATCATGAAGCAAACATAGTTGAACCAAGAAAAGACTAAGAAATTAAATAAATCAAATACTAATCATATCACATGAATAGATCTAAGTTCCATAAGGTGTTGAAGATTTGCCCTTAAATCTTGGTCATCGTCTTCTTCTTTTGGTACATAAGGTGTTAGGTTGGTGACACCCCATGTTACAAACCGTGACTAAGAACAAATAAGGGTGGTCACTGGATGGATCCAAGTTTGCAGAAAGCTCGAAAAGGATTAATAGGAAAAAGTGCAAAAGGGCAAAAACAAAGAATGAAACAGTAAGCAAAACCTACGAACAGCTCTAAAGGATATGACGCACTAATAGAACTTTTGAAGACTCACGACTCAATTCGATATGATGCACGAATTGGTCTAATGAGGTTACTTGCCACCTAACTTTGCTTAAGGAAAATGATAACAGTAATGCCAAAAGTAAACAAATAGTGTTTACGCAAAGAAAAAAAAGTACTTAAAGAGTATATATTAAGAATGATTTGATATTATCACAGTTATAAGTACAAGGGTATTTATACCTATAAAATAAGGTAACTTTCTTAAAAAGGAAAAAATAAAAAGAGAATTTCTTAAGGAAGTAATACACAAGATATAAAATGGTAAAAATAAATATACAAGAAAAACAATTATTGGTGCAATAGATTCTGCACATGATATTATACACGTGGCGATACTACATTGGTGAGGTCATTAGAAGATGCGAACAAATGGGCTTATTCAAGCAGGAATAGCTTAACCAGTTTGGATTCTCTCTCTCTTGACTTCTCGGTAAGGAAGATGCTGAGTAATTGGTCGGCTCAGCACTAAAGAATAATCAATAACTCAGCATACTACAGAAAAATGGGCGATCATACGGCACGGTATGAAGAGTGAATTGGCAAGGAAGTACTCGGCCTTGGCAAAAGTTTGTTATGCTTCTAGCATAATAGACAAAATTGTATGGCTAGTCGAGTTGTTGTCGAGCAGAGATGCTGATATAGGCAAATGAACCTATTAGTTTATAATATAGCGAATATAAGTCCAAATGTTAATCCTTTAAAAACTCTAACTACTAATATTTACTAGATTTCTGTTATTTAACTAGTAAATTAAATTTTAAGAAACTTAAATAAGTAAATCTAAATTACTGCTAAAACTAATTTAAAGATTAACTAAGACACAATTCAAGAATTAACAAGAAAGTAATTCAAATGGAAATTAATTCAAGATTCAATATTGTACCTAGATCTTGCTTCTCAAAGATCTAACATATGATTTGCCTAAAGATAATTTAATTTATTCTTTAATCTTTCTTGATAAGGAGAATTCTCTACTAAAGTTAATCACTTTCTCAAACCAATTAACCATAACCCTATAATCAACTATTAGAATATCTTCTTAATAGTATAACCTAAGATTACATTATTGAACAACGAATCCTCTACACTTTTATTCAAAATTCCGGAAGAATCTTACAAATTATCTCTAGTAATCCTCATCAACTATGCTTAAATCTAATCTTATAAAAAATCTCTCGATTCTTTTATAAGATATTAAACTTTATATTACTACCTATGGAAATAATAACCTAAATCATAAAACAAATATAGTTGAACCAAGAAAAGACTAAGGAATTAAATAAATCAAATACTAATCATATCACATGAATTGATTTAGGTTTCACAAGACTTAGATATCGAAGATCTACTCACCATACATCTCAAAATAAAGATATAAAAACAAAGAGTAGAGAAAAATGAAAGGATGAATTATAAAATTTAAAGAAAAATTGAATCTTAAAATCTTCTTTGTGCCTTACTTTCTTGAGTATCTTTGGCTTGAAAAACTCTCTATAATTCATGTTAAAAAGTTCCTTTTTTAAACAAACCTTAATAAGGCTTTACATAAGAAAAGACAAAAAATAAAATAGGTCGGCTGGAAAAGACACGATCAAAGATATGATCCTGTCTTTTGGTTATGTTTTAGGCTGTAACAGTTGAAAATAAGTCCAAATTCACCTGGAAACAATATAGTTATATCGTTTGGTTGTGTCTATTTTCAAACCTTCATAATTTGCTCATTCTATCTTCGATTTTAGTGAAATTTGTTTCAATCTTTTTATTTTCTCTCATAGATCGTTTCAAAACTTAGAAAAGAAAATTTTACTTAATTAAGTATCATTATCTAAAAATAAGGTCAAATTAAAATGTCGAGCAGAACCGAAGATTCTTTCAAGTTGAACTCAGCTTAAACACGCTTTGGATTGCTCAAAATTAGGTCAGCTGAGTAGGTGATTGTATGAGCCGAGTTATTGCTTAGATACTCTTTAGGTCGATAGTTAGAAATAATTGATAGGTACGAAAAAGTTTGGCTCGAGTGAGGTAATAGGTTGATAATCTGGATTAGCTTGACCTCTTTGGCTATAGGTTAGAACTAAAGAATCTGTTTTATGAAACCTTCAAAACCTTAAGCTCAGGCTCAAGTCAATGGCCTAGTTGTTCGATTCTTAGGAATAAGTTTTGAAAAATTGATACTGGGAACTTACCTTGTGACTCTGAATACATATTTAAAACTTATTTAGTCAAATAAAGTTTGAGCGAATATCTTATGACATAAGGTTACCTGTTCTCCCCTAATTCAAATCCCATTAAGGTCATTTTATCTTTTTCAAATTGTATTTATTGTTTGTTTTTCATTTAATGGTTTTCATTTCGTTCTTGATTTTTTTTTTTTATCTTTCCTCAATATCTAATAAATTAAATCTCATTTAACCAAAGTAATGGCAAGTGAATAAATTCTCATTATATACTATTCAATTATTGGCATTATTAATATCACAATAGTTTTGGTCTTGTTGCGTGAAAAATTAGTAAACAATTATATATATATACATATATATATATTTCATATTACTCACTGTTTTGACATTTTTTTCACAGTTATTATTAGGAAAATGAATGGGCATTGTTAAAAGTTGATTATCTATTTATTTATATTGAAAATGTTTTATTTAACAAAAGATATTCTTTTTTTTCATTCCATTACTCAATCTTGCAAGGTATCTTTGAAAAATTATAAAATACTTATCATGATTTTATGTTCTTTCCGTACCACTACTTTTTTTTGTTTAAATACTTCTCATGATTTATTTTTTAGATAACGGAACCTCCACAAGTTTTTTGGATTAATTCCCTTTTTTATATATAAATTGATAATATTAGGAAAATGAACGAGCATTATCAAAGAATTGATTATCTAATTATTTATATTGAAAACGATTTTTTTTTTTTAAACAGATGATATATTTTTGTTCATAATATTACTCATGAGACGATCTTGCAGAGGTATCTTTGAAAAATTATAGAATACTTATCCTTATTATATGTTGTTCTTTACATACCACTTCTTTTTTTTTTTTTATTTAAATACTTCTTGTGATCTTTTCTTTTTGTTGATAATGGAACCTCCATAAGTTTTGTGCATTAATTTCCTTTTTTGATAAATTGACAATTAAAGTTCAATACATATGTATATATGTGTATGTATATGTATATGTATATATATTCCAATGAGAAGGTAAGAAGTTCGTCCTTTTAATCTTTACAAAGTGTATTAAGTATCCAAGGTGATTTTGTCAAAAAGTTTAATCTCCATTATTATCAAAATTTAGAAAATGTTTTGGGTACATTTATGAAAAAAAATTTATTGTATATATATAAGATATATTATCCGTGTAATAAAAAGTGAATATTCTTATATATTTAAATAAGATAAACTCGAGCCTCCTTAGTTGTACAGTCCAATGTGGCTATGTCTGTCCATGTAGACATGAATTCGAACTGTAACATGTATGTGTTTGTACGTAATACTTATGCTGTAGGACTGTACATTTCCAGTAAATAAAGTGCTTTTCGTTTGGATGCTTAAGATTATTTGGAATACCGCATATGTTTCGGATGAGGGTTATATACGATAAATTACTTTGTGTATGACAATGAGCACGACTCTTATGTTGGCTGTTGGGTTAGCAATTTCTTATTAATTGTTTTTATGTTACTTGGAAGACTTTGGTTGATGATAAACTTATACTTGAGTTTTTTCCTTATTTTGAAACTCGTAATTTGCTAAATAGAGTTTATTTGAAGGGAAAAGAAAAATATATATTTACCCACTACTTGTATATATACATAATGTACAATATGAAATGTAACTTTTGGCTTTGTTAAGAGATTTGATGAATAACTTAATAAAAGTGATTATGTATTTAGCAAAAAGATTATAGATTTCTATAAATTAAAGAAATATATAATGAGTTAATGTGTTATACGATTTTACATAATAATAATAATAAAAAAAAAGATTTAATAAGTATTATACATAACGTATTCTATATATATAATATATAAATATTAATACAAATAATAATAATAATAATAATAAGAATAATTTTTAAATTTATTATTACACACAATTTATATTCAGTATACCCCTAACGTGTATTATCGGAAAGTAACAAGGATGGATATTTCAAACTTCTCTCCAAGTCAAACGTAAATTTCCGTCCAAAAATAAAAAATTTAAATATCGAGTCCAATATCTCTAAATCTCGTTCTGATTCATTGAATTTCTGTTCCAGTCCAACTCGGATCGCGTATCCTCGTGAATGAAAACCATGTACGACAATACCGCTTATTTGAAAGGAAAACGACATGTGAAAGCACGGTCACATCACGTATAGAAATTCTGGATCGATATAAAGCGGCAGGGACCCACATTTCAAGTGCCATAAATGCATAGCCGAAGGGCGCATTTAGTTGGGTGCTTGCGGTTTGACCAAAACCTTCACATTCGTCCAACCACCGCATTTATTTTTTCACAACTGCCGTTTACATTTAGTCCACCACTAACCTCCGTTGTTTTTGGAAAATTCTACCGTATGGACCATACTCAGTAAATCGTTTCAATTTCAAATAAAATAATATTATTAATAGTAACAAAAAAAAAAAAAAAACACTGTCCGACATTTTATTTTCGTTATAAATGGACATAATTTTTGGTAAAAAAAAAAAAAAAAGTACATAATTTATTATAAATCAAGTTAATTTATCCTTACCATAGAAAGCTCTTTTCTTCTCAACTTTGCTACCAATGTTCCCATAACAAAATCACGATACAATTAGCCTATGTTATCCGGCTTTAACATGTTCTATTAAAATTTATAATACACGTAACACTAGATTTAATTAGTCCTTTTTGCTATACTATACAATATGTAGTCTTCATGAGGATGCTTGCGTATCCCAAAAACATCCATCTTTTATCTTTCAAAAGCGTTTCAGGTGCAACAATGGAAGTCTGCTTGCAATCCGGAGTAAAAGCACCAACTTTATTAAATTGCTAAATTTACCACCTCAACTTTGTTTAATGGGTTCTAATAATTTATACTATTCAACCTAACTCAATTTATTTCTATTTGTTGATGTGAATGGAATCAATACATGACACCACCAATCTATCATATGTCAACTAACCTCATATGGTGTAATTTTATTTTTAAGGGAAAAAAATATATTTAATTCCAATCAAGTAAAGGCTAAAGTAGAGACCATAGCATGCTCAAAAACACAATTCTTCGCATGGCTATTTAGATAACTTATATATATATATATATATAAGGTTTTTTCATGCAACATTCAATGTGAAACTTGCAAAAGAGTGAATGGGGTTTTAAAGTGCAACTTACAATTTTTCGCAAAAGATATGGTCTATTTTAATTCAATTTTTCTTACTTGATTTAATTTTTAATTTAGAAAAAATACTCAGTTTTTAATCTACTCCGTAATTACTTTTGAATCATATAAAGATTATTAAAAAAAAAAACTTTTAAAACGTGCTTGATATCCATATTAAAATGACATTCTCAAACATATTTTACAATTGAAAGGCTCACTTTAACATGGATTTCAAGTACGTTTTAAAATAGTTTTTTTTTTTAAATCTTCATGTGATTCAAAAATAATTATAGAATAGATTAAATTTAAGTATTTTCTTCTAAATTAAAAATTAAATCAAGTAAGAAAACTTGAGACATGGTCGACTCTTTCTCTTGCGAAAAACTACAAGTTACATTTTAATATTGATCACAAGTTCCACATGAATTGTTTCATGAAAAAAATCCCATATATATATATATATATATATAGGTTATTTTAAGTGATTATGTAAAGAGTAGCGCTCATATGCTTAAAGTAGTTTATGCTATACTTAGATCTTTATCATGTTTGGTTGAAATTAAAAAATATATATATTTTTCCCTTAAAAAATTATGCCACATAAGCAAATGGAAACTAATAGGAAAAAAGTATGATGTGTTAGTTTAGGTTGTTGCCACATATTAACTCGTGTTACATCAGCAAACATAAGCTAACGGAATTTGGTTAGATAGTATAAATAACTACAAAAACTTTAAATTTATCTTTTCAAAGTTCGGGTAGTAAAATTGCATACTCCCATGCTTTACATAGGGGACGGTCACAAGAGACAATTGCAAAAATGACTAAGGTGATCAACAATGTTCTCTAGAATGGGATAAAGGGAAGAGATAGAGTGCATTGGTCAAGTTGGGAGAAGACTTCTTCTCCTAAAAAATTGGGGGATCTTAGTTTAATTAACCTAGAGATAAAAAATACTAAAGTATGTGCTATTAAGTGAATTTAGGAGCTAAGGTAAAGGAAAGTAGTATGAACCGCACTAATGAAAGCCAAAAATACAATGAAGTGTAGTCTTACGATTATGATTTAAATAATACTTCTATATTATGGTTGATTTCAAATTATAGATTGTTGTGATGTGTTTTACAAATTCCTAAAGAAATTTAAGATAAATTCATATATTAAGTGTTATTATAAAAAAAAAAGTGTAAATAAAATTATTACATTGTGTAATGGATGATTACATGGATGATTTAGAGTTGATAAGTGTATATGGATTGATTCCTTAGATTAAGAATTCGATCCAATATGCTCTAGGTCAAGATTTAGCAAGAAAAATTAAAAAAGAAAAAATAGGTGTAAAAATGGCCGACCATGTTGAAATATGGTTAACAAATGGCAAATTCAACCTACCAAATTTGTAGTTGATTTTATCAAATCGAGGATACGGGAAAACGATTGATTACATACGGAAACTAGTAGATCTTATTTTGTATGTGGCCGACTATATTAGGTTATTCTAAGGATTCAAATGCATGAACAAGTTTTGTCAGTATAATTAAGTTACTGATTGATTATTTCGTGCATAATTATAGGATTTTCATTGAAGACGAGTTATTTAATGAAGTGAATCTATGTACATAGGTTGTTGTATCTTACAGCTTGTTTTTATAGATCTAAACAAACAATCTAATAACTATCTACCCGTTAAATATTGAATGTTGTTGCAGCTTGAGCTGAGGGTGCGACTAATCAAACAGGAAGATAATGGGTTAGATTCCATTGCTAACATTCATAATGAAGTGAGCAGTAGATTTAGTGCTGTGTGGTGGGTTGCTCCATTTGTTATTATAACTATACTGTATTGTACATACATAAACGAATTTTATCAATAAGTGTTCTTGCAACACAATTTGATACTAAATAACAAAGAAAATTTAAAAATTTTCCACTAAATTATTATGGGTGCTTGATACATTTCATAAAAAGTTAAATGAACAAATTTTTGGCTTTTCTTAGACATATATTTCAATTATTAAATGTCAGTTTTTACATAATGAAGTTTGTATATAAAATTTGTGTAAGTTAATTTTATATTTAATGAAAGCAAATCACAAGAAGTATTTAAATAAAAAATTATAAGTGTAATGAAAATAACAACACGATATAAAGAATAGTGTTATATAATTTCTTTACAGTTAACGATTTTACCAAAACATTTTTTTTTCTCAAGCATAAAAGTTATAATCAGGTCATATTAGTAATATGGGATATCACCGTAAACCGTTTGGCCGATAGCTTACATGAATGGTTAAGGTTATACATAATGATTTAGTTTTTAGTTCAAGATTTGAGGATCCAGATTCAATCTTATAACTAGGGATTTATGGATTTATTGAGACTTATTTAATGAATATAATTTTATGATTACCCTTTAAATTGTAATTTATTATGAATTATAAGTTTGTTAACAAATGGTGATTTTGAGAGTTTTTTGAAAGATGAAATATCATGATGTTATATTATGAATCTTACTTATAAATCTCCAAACCCCATATGTCGTTATTGAGTATAGGAACATGGGGTAAAGTTGTTCACCTGGATAGTCTTGATACATAACGTAGACCCAATTATATTTCCGAATATTCCACTTTTTGTACTAAAAATAAATAAATTATATTTGGTTCAGTATATGGACTATTACTTGCTAGTCTTAACAAAATCAGACAGAATTACATATTCATTTTAGGAGCTTCGCTCTCTATGCATTACCTAAAACTTAATTTTCCTTATTTAAACATTACGTGTAGCTTACAATTTTGAAAAGAAGAAAAAAGAAATTATATACATATACATATATATATATATATATATATATATGATTATCCTTCGGGGACAAGTGAAAATGCATGCAAACAAGTAACCGTTTATTATTGGGCCTAATTAAATAAGCGTCTATTTGGTATACTCGGGTAGATACTGTTTCTGAAACAAAGTAAAACTGTATTTCATTTATTTACTCAACGTGCATTTATTCTTCCTTTCCCTTTTAAGGCGTGTGATTGTTTTTTTTTTTTTTCTTCCTTTTCCTCCAAAAACTATTGTGTTACAACTTTAAGGAATGAAAAAATCAAATTTGATTCATTCCATTAGAAAAAAAGTATTTATATCGCTAGATTAAATTGATCTTAATGATCATATACCTTGATTATTACATATTGTATAGATTAAGTACATGTCATGTATTAGTACAATTTTTATTGTTTCACTAATTAAGTACATGTGAATCGCATATTGCATCATTGTTAGTGGAGCGACCCCCCCCCCCCCCCCC